>CACVCL010028791.1:0-90439 GCA_902729485.2 Mus minutoides | reverse complement strand
CTAAGCATAAATGATTAGCAAGGAAATACTAATGTGGTGATAAGGTCTTTGATCCAATTGAAATTGAGTTTTACACATGGTTATAGATATGGACTTATTTGCATTCCCTATATTTAGACATCCAGTTTGATCAACACCATTTTTTATTAGACTAATAAAATTTATTTTAAGATATACAACTCAATATTCACATTTTTAAGTCACCAAAATACTTTATAATAGATAAATGTGTTCTATATATACATGACATCTTTAAAGGTTAAAAGTAATATGCACTCAACGAGTTTTGAAAATTTATTTGAAACATTAAACATGATAGGAGTCAAAAAATCTCTTATGAAGTCCTCTATGAAAGGAAATTATGACAACTTCCAGATTACACAAAAATCATTCCATCTCCAAAGAAGAATACACAGCCTAACAGTGCCTTCACTGAGTGAATTGAGTAGGGTTGCTTCTGTTTCTATTATGTGGGATAGATTGAAGAGTATTGGTAATAGTTCTTTGAAGGTCTGATAGAATTCTGCACTAAAACCATCTTGCCCTTGGTTTGTTGTTTTTGTTTTTTTGTTTGTTTGTTGTTTTTGATTTTTTGGTTGGGAGACTTTTAATGACTGCTTCTATTTCTTTAGGCCTTATGGGACTGTTAGATGGTTTATCTGATCCATATTTGACTTTGGTTTTTGGTATCTGTCTAGAAAATTGTATGTTTCATCCAGATTTTCCCATTTTGTGGAATATGGGATTTTGTAGTAGGATATGATGATTTTAAAATTTCCTCATTTTTTGTCATTATATTTCCCCTTTCATTTCTGATTTTGTTAATTTGGATACTGTCTCTCCACCCTCTGGTTTGTCAGTCTAAGGGTTTATCAATCTTGTTAATTTTCTCAAATAACCAGCTCCTGGGTTTTTTTTTTTTGAGTCTTTGTACAGTTTTGTTTGTTTGTTTGTTTGTTTGTTTCTACTTGGTTGATTTCAGCCCCGAGTTTGATGATTTCCTGCCATCTCCTCCTCTTGGGTGTATTTATTTATTTTTGTTCTAGAACTTTCATGTGTGCTGTTAAGCTGCTAGTGTATGCTCTCTCAAGTTTCTTTTGAGAGGCACTCTAAGTTATCAGTTTTCCTCTTACCAATAATTTCATTGTGTCCCATAAGTTTGTGAATGTTGTGGCTTCATTTTCACTAAATTCTAAAAAGTCTTTAATTTATTTCTTTACTTCTTTCTTGACCAAGCTCTTATAGAGTAGAGTATTCTTCAGTTTCCACGTGTATGTGGACTTTCTGTTGTTTCTGTTAGTATTGAAGACCAGCCTTATTCCATGGTGATTTGATAGAATGCATGAGGTAATTTCAATTATCTTGTATTGGTTGAGGCCTGTTTTGTGACTGATTATGAGGTCAGTTTTGGAGAAGATACAATGAGGTGCTGAGAAGAATGTATCTTCTTTTGTTTTAGGATGAAATGTTCTCAATATACATGTTAAATCCATTTGGTCCATAACTTCATTGAGTTTCACTGTGTTTCTGTTTAGTTTGTATTTCCATGATCTGAAAATTGCTGAAAGTGTGGTTTTGAATTCTCCCACGATTATTGTGTGAAGTACAATGTATGCCTTGAGCTTTAGTAAAGATTCTTTAATGAATATGGATACCCTTGCATTTGGAGCATAAATGCTCAGAACTGAGAATTCTTGGTGGATATTTTTCCTTTAATTTTTCCTTTTTCTTTATCTGTTTTGATAACTTTTGGTTGAAAGTTGATTTTACTTGATATAACTATTCCAGCTTGTTTGTTGGGACTATTTGCTTGGAATATTTGTTTCCAGCCCTTACTCTGAGGTAGTGTCTGGCTGATACTGAGGTGCATTTGCTGTTAGTCTATGTCTTTTTATTTAGAACTGAGTGCATTGATCATAAGTGATATTAAGGAATAGTGATTGTTGCTTTCTGTTAATTTTGTTGTTATTTTTATGATTGTATGGCTATCTTTTGGATATTTTAAAAGAAGATTACTTTCTTTGCTTTGTAGGGTGTACTTTCTCTCCTTGTGTTGGAGTTTTCCATCTATTATCATTTATAGGGCTGAGTTTTTGGAAAGATATTGTGAAAACTTGATTTTGTCATATAATATCTTGGTTTCTCCATCTATGGTAACTGAGAGTTTTGCTTGGTCTAGAAGCCTGGGCTGGCATTTGTGTTCTCTTAAGGTCTATACAAAACCTTCTCAGTATCTTCTAGCTTTCATAATCTCTGTTGAGAAGTCTGGTGTGATTCTGGTAGGTCTGTCTTTATATCTTACTTGACATTTTTCCTTTACTGTTTTTAATACTCTTTCTTTGTTTTTGTGCATTTTGACTATTATGTGATGGGAGGAATTTCTTTTCTGGTCCAATCTATTTGGACTCCTTTAGGTTTTTTGGCTGTTCATGGGCATCTATTTCCTTAGGTCAGTTAAGTTTTTTTCCATAATTTTATTGAAGATATTTACTGGCCCTTTAAGTTGGGAATCTTTGCTCTCTTCTATACCCATTATCCTTAGGTTTAGTCTTCTCATTTTTCTCTGGATTTCCTGAATGTTTTGAGTTAGGGCCTTTTTACGTTTTGCATTTTCTTTGACTGTTGTGTCAATGTTTTCTATGGCATCCTCTCCACCTGAGATTCTTTCTTCTATCTCTTGTATTCTCTTGGTGATGCTTGAATCTATGTCTCCTGATCTCTTTCCTAGGTATTTTATCTTCAGGGTATTCTCTCATTGTGATTTATTGATTGTTTCTATTTTCATTTTCATATCTTGGATGGTTTTGTTTGTTTCCTTTACCTGTTGGTTTGTGTTTTCCTGTACTTCTTTAAGGGATTTTGTGTTTCCACTTTAAGGTCTTCTACCTGTTTACCTCTGTTCTCCTGTATTTCTTAAAAGGAGTTATTTATGCCCTTCTTAAAGTCCTCTATCATCATGGTGAGATCGGATTTTAAATGAGAATCTTGCTTTTCTCATGTGTTAGGGTAACCAGGACTCACTGTTATTAGAAAACTGTATTCTGATGATGCCAACTTGGTTTCTGTTGCTGTCTCTCTGTGGCTTGTCCCTCCTCTTACTTGGAATTTACAGCAATGAGTCTTCAGATATGTTATTTAACCTATGTAAAGAAATGTTCATTACATAATAGTAACCCTTGAGTGCCTTAAAGATCGAATACAATCTGTGAGAACAATGGAAATATCTGTTAGAGAGCTTGGAGGAATGGATCCTTAGTAGATTGAAATATTATTAGATTATAATTCTAGTGCAAAGCATGATTTTTTTCTATTTTGATTTTTTGCCCTGGAATCCATAAAGTCTGTTGTTATTGGATCCATGCCAAGGCTTGCTGAAGATGTCACACTTTGGTTCCAGTATATGAAAAATATCAAGCTAACACTATGATAAAATATCATCTTTGATAGCTAGTATTTTCAGTGATCAGAGGTGTCACTCATATTTTTAATAGTCTTTTTCTTATTGACTCTGTATACACACAACATGCCAAGTATGATGTGTCCGCAGTGTAATAATGGTATGGCAAAACTAACTGCTTTCTCATTGGATTTAAGACATACTTCATAAGCATTTTGAAGATACAGTTTCTTTTGATTTCCCCAGATTCTTATAGATTATCCTTCACCCACTGTCTTTAAGTTATCCCAGTTAACTCATCACCCATTGAAGCTAAATTTGGATAGAATTTGAGTTTTGGCTTGTATCACTGTCACATCTGTGGTGAATAGACATTTATTCCTGCTTTACCAGGAATTATCATATAGCATAGAACTAATTGGATAAGGAAAGAAGGACATATCACTTGTGTGACTTAATGTATGAATTCTGATTCACAAAATGAATATTTTAGAAATATACCACTTATTAAGAGGTGTGAATATACACAATTCACTTAGGATCAAAGATATATGTACATTTAATTGATCCATTCTTCTGCAACTTCTATGATGATTTTTAGTTTGAAGATTACCTAAATAAGAAAATTACAATGATTATTTCCTGCCCTTCATTTTCTGGTGCATAGCTCTACATCCATTCCTGAAGGCCTGCTGATACAAGGAGCAAAAAGGCAAGACCCATCCCCCAAATACCCTGTCTGTCAGGTCCCACAAATGCACAATAAATTGCACCTGATCCCCTGTGCAGAATTTTATGGAACAAAAACCTACCTGCATTCCAAGAGGTGTGTCTGGAAAAGCAACAATAAGAGAGCTAAAGGCCAAGGTAAGAACACAGCCAACAAGAGCCAGGGCAATACCTGAACAGCCCAGCTGTTTTATTACAGCAAACCCTAGATATCTTAACAGAGGTGAAACACAAGTAAATGACCTTAAATCCAACATCATGAAGATGATAGAATCCTTCCAAGTGGAAATCAATAACCCCCTTAAAGAAATACAGAATATATATATATATATATATATATATATATATATATATATATACACATATTCTAGGACAGCTTGTACCCAGAGTGACTTTATTACTCTGGAGAGGATGTCTTCAACCAGCTAGAACCTCCAAACAATTGAGATAAAATCATGACCATTTCCACTGTGATACTAGGTTCTCTCCTTGACATAAGGCTACTTTATTAAAAACAATTCTCAGACATCCACAGTAAGATTCCAGCCTCTATAATATCATAATGGAATGTCCATTGAGATGGACCCAACAGATTAACACAGAGGTCACATACATCAGAATTTCCTAATGTGCTTTGAGTTAGGCCTGTAAGCTCACTTAGATGTCTGTCTTAGTAAGGGGGAGACTCCAGGATGCTGGATTTCAGCAGAATAAAATAGTTTTAGCATTTACAAAAAACAAAAACAAAAACAAAAACAAATACAAATACTATTATCAAGCAGGAAGTAAATAAACCTGTTTAAGACCCGAAAGAGAAATTAGAAGTTAAAGAAAATGCAAACTGAGGGAATTTTGTAGATGAAAAATGTAAAAGAACAGGAATTACAGAACTATAGATACAAGCATCCACTAAGAGAATACAAAAGATAAAAGAATGTCTTAGGGTTTTATTGCTGTGAAAAGACACCCTGACCAATGGATGTCTTATAAATAAAAACATTTAAGTGGGCCTGGCTCACACGGTCAGAAGTTCATTCCATTATTTTCAAGGCAGAATCATGGCAGTAAAAGCAGAGCTGTGAGTTCTACATCTTTATTTTAAGACTGCTAGTGCAAGACTGACTTCCAAGGAGCTGGAAGATGGTCTTAAGCCCATGGCCACAGGACACACCAACAAGGCCATACCTTGTAAGAGTGCCACTTTCTGAGCCAAGCATATACAAACTGTCACTTTCCTCTCCGTGGCCCTCATAGGCTTGTTCAAACACCTGTTGGGCTGGGGGGAGGGTCATATCTAGCCATAGCATAATAAAAAGGTGCATTTAGTCCAACTCCCAAAGTGTCCATAGTTTATAGCAGTCTCAACAATGTTAAATGTTCAAAGTTCAAAGTTTTTTCTGATATTCATCTAAGTACTTAACTGTAATCCACAAAGCAATACAGAAAACAAGCTGAGCAAACTCCAAATTCTGCATCTTCATCTCTGATGTCAAAGCCCTCTTCAGATCTCCAACTCCATTTTCATTTTTGTTGACTACACAACAATTTTTTTTTCCTGGGTTGTTTCTACTCCCTGTTAGCAGCATTCCTCAGTGGATATTCTATTTCTCTGGCATCTTGAAAAACTTGGGGTTTCCAAGGCAACTTCAGAGTTACAGCTCCTTGTTTCAATGTCTGAGATCTACATATGATTTTCTGGGCTCCTCCAAAGGGCTATAGTCACCTCTACAGCTCTGCCCTCTGTAGCACTCCAAACTCATGTTTATCCTCACCAGTGCTGCTGTGGTTCTGGTGATCATCATCCAATGGTGCTGGCATATCCAATAAATGGGGTCTTCTGCTGCAACTAAGATTCACCAATAGCATCTCATAGGTTCTCTTCATTGTAGCAAGCTTTAAATCCTTTGCATGACACCTTCAGTTATGGGTTGTCAACTACAACTGAGGATGCACCTTCACCAATGGCCTTCCATGGCCTTTCATAGTTCCAAGTCTCAGGCTGTCTTCATGACTCCTTCATGCATTCAAAACCAGTACCACCTGGGTGACTCTTACACATTACCAACTATATCTGCAGCATGAGGTACAACCTTGGCCATCTCTGGAACACAACTTCTTCTTCTTTTTTTTTTTTTTTTTTTTTTTTTTTTAAATCAAAAAACGCTTCCCAGAAGATTTCACCTCTGTGATGCTGGACTCTTCTTAATCACCACTAATTTCTTAGCTAGAGGTATGTACCATCAATTGTCCCAGTAGTCCCTTTCATTCTTAAATCTAAAGCCAGAGCCACATGGTCAAAGCTGCCGAGTTTTGCCTTGTTCTATTACATTATCAATAGCTTTCTGTTTTCCAATTGCTTCACTGGCTAAGCTTGACTATTCTGGTTCTTGCTCTGTAGATTGACTTTGAACTTAGAGGTAGGCATGCCTGTTTTCTAGGATTAAAGGTAAGCCCCACCACACCTGGACTTAAACCTTTCTTTAGTTAGAGCCTACTATGTCCTAGTCTAGCCATGAACTCAGAGATCTAGTTGGCTTTACCTCCTGGGATTAAAGGTGTGTACCACCATGCCCGGATCTAAATTTAGCTGGGTACAATTATTCCCCCAAATCCAACTCTCTTAATCTGTAATCTCTTAGAACACAGGATTTGGCTCCATTTCTCTTCCTGGTATCCCATTAATACTCAAACCATATATTTTATATTGTTCTTTCCTTAGATGGCTACACTTGGTCAAAATGCCTTTCATGAGACTTAATCAGAGAACAACGTGTCTGCTGAGCTTTTTTGAGGCTTCCTTTGTCAATGCACAGGTAGACCCAAGATAAGGAATAAAAGCAGCCACATTCTTCACCAAAAGACCACAAAAATAGTTGCTATGCCACATACTCCACTGAAACCTCTTGGGCCAGGTTTGCAGAATTCAAATCACTCTCAATAACAAAGTCTTCCATATTCCTACTACGATAGCCCATAATACCCATTTAAAGCAATCCACTGCTTTCCAAAATCAAAGTCCAAAAGTCCACATTCTGCCAAACAAAAGCATGGTCAGACCTATCACAGCAATACCCAGGCCAGGCTATCAACTTTTTTCTTAGTTAAGCTTTTTCTATGAAGAGACACCATTACCAATGCAAGTCTTACAAAAGACAACATTTAGTTGGGGCTGGCTTACAGGTTCAAAGGTTCAGTTAATTATCATCAAGGGAGGAGTATGGCAATATCCAGGCAGGCATGGTACAAGTAGAGCTGAGAGTTCTACATCTTCATCTGAAGGGTGCTATTGGAAGTCTGACTTCCAGGCAACTAGGAAGAGAGTCTTAAGCCCATGCCCACACTGACACATCTACTCTAACAAGGTCAGGCCTCCTAAGAATGTCACTCCCTGGGCCAAGCATACACAACCCATCACAAAGATATAATAAGAGGCATAACATATACAATAGAAGAAAATGAAATATCAAAGAAAATGTTAAATCAAGAGATTTTGACACAAAACATCCAGAAAAGCTGAGACACTATGAAAAGAACAAACCTTAGAGTAATTGGAATAGAGAAAGAAGATTCTTAGCTTCAATATCCAGAATATATTTCGAACACACTCATAGGAGAATGTTTTGCTAATCTAATGGAAGTGATGTCTATAAAAATGCAAGAAGCTCACAGGATACTAAATAGATTCAATCAGTTAAAAAAAAAAATTCCTCCCTTCACATAATAACAGAAACACTAAATGTAAAGAACAATGAAACAATATTAAAAGGTGCAAGGGAAAAAGTCCAAGTAACATATAAAATCAGGCTTATCTGAATTACACCTGATTTTAACAGAGACATAAAAGGCCAGAAGAGCATGTGTAGACATATTACAGTCTGCAATAAGTGACCACAAACACCATCCCAGATTACTATACCAAAGCATTCAATCATCATAGATGGAGGAAACAAGATATTTCATGACAAAATCAAAGTATCTATCCACAAATATAGCACTTCAGGTAATACAAGAAGGAAAACTCCAATCCAAGAAGGTTAATTTCATCCAAGAATATACAAGGAAAACATTCCACACTAGCAAAACTAAAACTAAGAGACATGCGGACAGGTGTGTGTGTGCGCGCGCGCGCGTGCGCACACACACACACACACACACACACACAAAAGTGGAGCAGTGGACAATGACAGAAATCTTGGTATGGTTGAGTGGATTCAGAAACCCCAGCACTCACATTTCTGAGGATGGTAGGTGTTTCTTCTACTTTCAACCAAATTTCTTACCTGGAACACATGACCATAACTCCCAACATAGCCACAGAACAGAGAACACAGGGTTCCTCATGCTAATGCAGTATCTAGATGGCCCCTGAGTGTTTAGCCAATATGCTTCCCTTCTAGAACATTCCTTCTTACACAAGGTATTTAATCTATGGTCCACCCTGAGGGAATTGTATCCACCCATTCTCCATGATGAAAAATCAGTAAATAGTTTGGGATCAAGGACTGTCTCTCTCATCAAGAACTGCCTTAGGGAAAGGCCTTCATAATATAGAGCCACACCACCTAAGTCTTCTGCCTCTGAGCTCCTGGGCATTCATCCCTGAACTAAGCTGGAGATTGATCCACCCCTTGTCCCATGACTCATGTCAGCCCACTTCCCAGCAGTGTTTGAGTATCCAAGAGTTAGTTTCCTAAATAAGAGTTGCCTTGATCATTTGTGTTTCTTCTCCGCAATGAAAGCCTAATTAAGACATGTAGAATTAACATAGTAAAATAGGCAATCTTACCCATATGAGTCTACAGATTCAATGTACTTCACATCACAATTTCAAAATATTTTTTTTTTTTTACAGATGTTGAATGCTGAGGACCAGCCTCAGCTTGCAAGAGGGTCCTGAGGAAGGGTGATTGACAGCATCAGATGAATGACTTATATTCAGTGATGGATACAAGCTGACAGCTCTGTGTTCTGCTCCAGACAGCATTCTGCTTGAGATATATCACACTTAAAAATCAAAGCCCTTTTTTTTTATTATGTATAAGTGACATACTTAGTAATTGCATATCGATTCAATTATTTACCCTAACTTACCTTTGTTTTCCCCATAAATCAGCATTTTATGACCGTAGTCCCTTGAATCCTAAGACAGAGTGACATGACAGAGGCTGCCAAGTTGTTGCTGGATAAAGCTGGAACATAGCCCCGTTACTGTAGTACATTATTGACAGCTTCCTGCTTTCTAACTTCTTCACTGACTAAGCTTGATTGTCCTAGAACTTGCTCTCTAGGCAGATCTTGAACTCAGAGATATGTATGGGTCTGTCTCCTGAATGTTAGGATTAAAGATGTGCACCACCACACCTGGACCTGAACTTTTCTTCAGCTAGAAATTGCTCTGTGTCTTTTGTATGGCAAAGGACAATATCAATCGAATAAAATGACAGCATAAAGATCGGTAAGTTATCTACACCAACACTAAATTCAACAAAGGGCAGATATCCAAAATATAGAGAGAACTCAAGAACTTAGACATCAACAAATCAAATGAGCCAACTAAAAATGGGGTATAAAGCTAAACAGTGTCTAACAGTTCAGAAGCACTTAAAGAAATGTTCAGCATGCTTAGTCATTAGCAAAATTCAAATTAAAGCAATTTTTTTGATTCCATCTTACACTTGTAAGAATGGCTAAGATAAAAAACTCAAGTGAGAGCTTATTCTGGCAAAGATGTAGAGAACACTTCCCCATTGCTTCTGAGAGTGCAAACAGGTAAAACCACTTTGGAAATCAATTTGGTGGTGTCTCCAAAAAACTGAAGATAGTTCTACTTCAAGACACTGGTATATCATTCCTGATCATGTACAAAAGATACTCCACATTCCACAGGGACACTGCACAACTATGTTCAGAGCAGCTTTATTTGCACTACCCAGAAACCAGAAAAACAAACAAACAAACAAACAAACAAACAAACAAACAAACAAACTAACTAACTAGGTATCCCTTAACTAAAGAATGGATAAAGAAAATGGGATGCATTCACAGAATAGAATATTACTCTGCTATTAAAAACAATGACATTATGAAATTTGCAGGCCCATAGATAGAACTAGAAAATATCATTGTGAGTGTGGTAAACCAAACTCAGAAAGACACACATGATATGTATTACTTATAAGTGGATATCACCCATTAAGTATGGAATAAACATGCTACATACAGTCCACAGGCCCAAAGAGCCTAAGGAACAATGAGGGGCCCAGGGAGGATGCTTGAATCTCACTGAGACAGAGGATTGTAATAGGAATTAGGAGTAAATGAAACAAGGTGGGAAAAGAGGTGGGGTATGGAAAAGGGGCCTTCAATCCTGGAGAGGTGTGAGGTCAAGAGAACTAGGAGGGAAATGTATCATCTTGACAGTGGGGTACAGGGTAGAACTCTGGGACAAGCTAGTAACCTAGGAAAATAGAAAGTCCAGGGAATGTATGGAGGTAACCCTAGCTAAGACTATTAGCAATAGGGAATTTGGAACTTGAAACAGCCATCTCCTTTAAACAGGCAAGATTTTCAATGGAGATATAGGGACACCAACCCAGCAACAAAACATTGACACACAATTTGTCCTGTCTACAAGCTGTGTCAGGATAAATATGGACCAGAAAT
Organism: Mus minutoides; assembly: GCA_902729485.2. Lineage (NCBI taxonomy): Eukaryota > Metazoa > Chordata > Mammalia > Rodentia > Muridae > Mus > Mus minutoides. The sequence goes on along the minus strand of CACVCL010028791.1, from coordinate 79,650 downwards.
TGAGGGAATGTACAAATGACTGGACCAACTTGAGACCCATGCCGTGAAAGAGATTCTACACCTGAAATTGTTAATGATATTCTGCTACACTTGCAGACCCAAACACAGCATGTCTATCATCTTAGAGGATTCACTCAGCAGCTAAGTCAAATGCATGTAGAGAACCCCAGTAAATTACTAAGTGGAGTTTGGAGAAACTTGTGGAAGATAAGGCAGATGGATTGAAGGGGACAGAGAGGTCAAGGACACCAAAATAAAACCTATGGAATCAACTAATCTGGGTGCAAACAGGCTTAAAAAATCTGAACCACCAGCCAGTGAGTATACATGGAATGGACCTTGGACCCATACACACATATAACAGACATGGAGCTTGGTCTTCATGTGAGTAGCATAGTATCAGGAACAGGGATTATCTGTGGCTTTGAATCCTTTTCCACTAATTGCTTTGTTTAGCCTCAATGGGATTATTAACCCTAATCCTACTGCAACATGATATACCCCGATGGGTTGGTATTCATAGGAGGCCTTACCTTCTCTGAAGAAAAAGGCAGAGTAGTAGAGGGGAAGGGAGGTGAGAGAGTAAGACTGAGAAAAGACCTGGAAGAAGAAGCTGATAGAAAGTAAATTTAAAAATAATTAATGAAAAAGAAAATTAAAGTCAAAGTTTAGCACTGTCATGGTGACTAGAACTCTAAGAACTTTATACATGGTCAGGTTTATTTTATAAAATTAGTATCCTTTCATGTTTTGTGCATAATATTTACAAGTTTTATTATCCCTTGTTGAATTTTTTAAATGATAATGGAAACTTCCCCCTGAATTTTACAAATTTCTTAATCAAATTGTAAAAGCTTACTTTTTAAGTCTTCCACAAATAGAAAAGGGCATCACTAGGTTTATTGTGTGAAGACATTATACTGACACATGTTTTATTACCATTTCATGAGGAGATACAAATAAACCTGATTATCCTAGTGCATGGAATATAGGCACTTCTTTCCAATTACAAATTGACACGAATGTGTTGAGTGTTCTTACACTATTCAAATAAAAGTCTGCTTATCGGAATGTGCTTACCCTAAACATCTGCATCACCATATGCCAAGTACCAGGCTTGGCTTGGAGAGGGGATCGTCAAGAAGGGGTATCTGAGAGCAGTGAAAAGAAAGACTTGAAGTCAAATCTTGGATCCAAGCTGACAACTTGTGTTCTGCTTGACACAGATTTTCTAATCTTCATGTTCTGCTTTTTCTCTGGAAAATTATAATAGCTTGCTTGTTACAATGTTTATATGTCCCAGTACAGGGTAATCCCAAGGCCAAGGAGTGGGAGTGGGTGGGTAGGGGAGCTGGGCAGGGGGAAGGTATAGGGGACTTTTGGTATAACACTTGAAATGTAAATGAAGAAATTATCTAATAATAAATAAATAAATTAAAAATATATATAGAAATAGGAAATAAAAAGAACTCTCTGTTCAGTCTTGCTTGTGAGTGTGTTTGTGTGCACGCACATGCACATGTGTGTATTTCTCTTTGTGTCTCTGTGTGAATATCTCTATGTCTTTCTGTTCTCCAAGTAGTTCTCATTTTATCCAAAACATCGACCTACAGAACACAGGTCTCATCTTTTATTTTACATATCAATCCAGTCATTTACTCAAGGTTTCCTTTAGATTAATTTTTATTTTTAAAGATTTATTTATTTGGTTTATACAAGTACAGTGTAGCTTTCTCAGACCCACCAGAAAAGGACATCGGATCTCATTACAGATGGTTGTGAGCCACCATGTGGTTGCTGGGAATTGAACTCAGGATCTTTGGAAGAACAAGCAGCTCTTAACCGCTGAGCCATCTCTCCAGCCTTAGATGACATTTTAAAAATTAGTTACTTTATTTATTTACATTTGAAATGTCGTCCCACTTCCCACACCCCCCTCCACAAAATCCCCATTCCATCTCCCTATCCTCTTTGCCTCTAAGAGGGATGCTCCCACATACACCTACCCACTTCTGCCTTACCACTCTTATGAATCAGCATCCTGTGACACCAGCCCTTTTATTCTTAGAGGACAGTAGCATACATTTTTTACCCTTAACATTGCAAAAGAATTCAGAGATCTGTCTGCCTTTTTAAGCACAGACAGTAAGCTAGTTGGGTGGAACCCTGCCCTTAAATGACCATTTCTACCATACCTAAGAGAAAGGACCATTCCTACCACAGCCTACCCTTACTGTATCCCAAGCTGACCTTGAACTCAAGAATCTGCCTGCCTTTTTATCTTTCTGACAAGCTGGTTCATAGCATAGCTGCCTTTGTTTCTTTAGATCCATAAAGCCACCTAATAATTTATATTCTATCCTTATATTTTTGCATAGTTGAAAAATAATACATATTTTAAACTCTTGTATTTTGAGCTCTTTTTCTTAACAGTTACCCTGATGGTCTTAGTGTTTACCATTTTATTGAAATAATAGCCACATCTTTGCCTCCTGCACTCATGTAGTCTCAGATTATCATGGAGTCATTATCATTAACAAGGAGGACATTCCTCAGAGGAATATGAGAATATATATATTTACACAAACAAACCTTACACCCAGAGGCTCACACAGTGGCCATGACCCAGGGGCAGGAGCCATATCACCATGTCACTCTTTCCCTACAAGAGCCATTCTAAGCTCAACAGCCACCAAGTTCCAACAATTGATGAATGGCAACCTCTTGGAATCTACAACAAGTTTCACTTTTGATTATCCCTTCCCTTTCTCTACATCCCTAGATCATTTGAAACTGGTAGAATCATGAGTAGTAGAAATCAGAGACAAGAACCTTGTAACTCTTTACTTGGTATCAGTGCTCTATTGTGGGACCAAAAAAGGCAGCCTGTTTTCTGTTTGAGCTAGGTTTAAAACCCAAAGACCAAGCAGGTGTTCCTGCAAGGGACAGAAGGCTGTTTGCTGTGGCCTCCAGACACCATACTCCTGACACTAGGAGGCTCCAGGTCTCCATAATTCTGTGGCCATCAATCATGGAGGGAAACAACCAATCCCTTGGTATTCTGTCTGGACACCACCCCCACAGTTACCTGGTAACAGCCAGGTTTTCACTTCTCCAGAGTTACCTGGCAACAGCCAGGTAGGTCTGGCCCACTCTAAAAGGAGGCTGCTTGCCCCCACTAGCTCCTTGTCTTTCCCCATTCCATTTTACCCTCTTTCCACATGGCCAGGGCCTGTCTCTACTTCTCTACTCTTTTGCTCTCTCTGCCTTTCTTTCTCTCTACTATCATTTAGCTACCCTTCCTGCCATGACAATAAATACCTTAAAACCATGGACTGCCTCTTCTCATCAGGACCCCCCACCATGCTGAAGCAATGGAGCTAGTCTTCCTCTAAAGAGCTACAAGACTAGTCGCCCTCCGGGAGGCCTCCCTGTGCTCTCAGCCACAGTCTCTGCCAAACCAGCCAGCCAGCCAGAGGCCAGGGAAGCCAAAGACTCTTGTGATTGTGGAACCTAGCTGGAGATCTCCTGCCCTTTTGCCCTTGGCCCCAGGCTAGAGCCAGCCAATCGCCCTACCCTCACTCTGTTCTCAGCTCTTCTGCAACATTGCAACATCGAGGGCATCTGCGTTGAGAACCTGTTGCCCCTAGCCTCCCATGCGGGCTGGGACCACCAAGCCAACTCCAGCACTTCTGAGGGGAACTCAGATTGTGCCTCCTCACCGCCCCCTCCCCACCCCCCCAGCGGGTTCCTGTGGCTTCTCACAGCCTGATGTCCCACCCATCTCATCTGCCTCCATGAGCAGCCCTAGCCCTGTGGCAGGCCAGACACAGGATACCACTTTAACCTACACTCTATTACCCTTACTATATATATATATATATATATATATATACCTGTGTATGATTATATATTGCTGCTGTAGTTGTAGTGTCTCCAGGGACAATTTCCAAGATTGCATCCTTTTATGATATGAGGAAACAGTTGACAATATATGGTACCAAAATCAAATAAAGGAACAGGAAAATATTTAATAAGCAGAAGTGAAATATTAATTGACAAAAATAGGTCAACATTTAAGTAAATTATCAAATGAAGCATTTTACAGAATTGTTGTAAAACAATTGTTTCACTATTGTTGCAATAGTGAATGTTTTAACTTCATTAAGAAAGGCAAAACTTAAATACCAAAAAACAAATTTCTAGTCAATTGAACAGATAATTTATCAACACAGTAAGGAAAATATAAATGTTCAATGTTTCCAAATCCTTTCAGCATCCTTAGCTACTGGGGAGTTAAAAATAAAAAATTCTGAGTCTCACTTTCACTGCAGAAAAGAATAAAACTTCAGGATAATATATGCTCCAAATGCTGGTGAGAGTGTCAGGGAAAAGTAAAGAACTAATCTGTTCTGGTGGCAATATAAGCCAGTGGAGTCACTGTGAAGACCTAAAACAAGAACTCTTTTATAACCCAGTTCTAGCACCATAAGTAGAAACACAGATGACCATGCTCGTTTGAAGGGCACTCATAGGCATATATCTATATCTATCTATCTATCTATCTATCTATCTATCTATCTATCTATCTATCTATCTATACTTGTTCCTCTATTATTGAAACTATTATTTGGGAAAAAATTTTTGGCAATTTGTCCTCATGAAGGTGTTATGTCAGTACATCATTAGTTGTAGGATTTGTGGTTTTGAAACACACACATACACACACACACACACACACACACACACACACACACACACACACACAGAAAAAACACCATTGCCAAGTATTTCTCTGTCTGTCTGACTCTGTCTCTGTCTCTCTGTCTCTGTCTCTGTCTTTCTCTCTCTCTCTCTCTGCCTCTCTCTCTCTCTCTCTCTCTTTGTCTCTCTCTCTCTCTCTGGCTTCTACTTGCTAATCTAAGCTCAGAGTAGTTTCTGACACCATGCTTTTCTCAATCATCAGGGACACTAAACCTGAACCACAAATAAATACATTATTTTATACATTGTGGTCATAGTGTTTTAATCACAGTAAAGTAACTCAGACAAAAACTCATTCCAGGACTATTTTTATCACAGACTTGACCATGTTATCTTTGGGAAGAATGTAGAAGATTTTGGAACTTTAGAAAGAAAAGTAATTAAAGTTTTAAGTGGGGCTTAAAAGGCCATCCTAGTAGGATCTGGAAGTCAGTAGTGCTGAAAGCAACATGGACTATGTAGGCCCAGGTCAAGAGGTTTTTTGAGGGTAACAATTTTAGCAACCAGGCTAAAGATTGCACTTGTAATATTTTGGGAGAAAACGTGGCTGCTTTCTGTCCTAGATCTAAAAATCTACCTGAGCCTTTATTGAAAAGTATTTGTTTAATTTCCTTGGTGGAAGAGATTTCAAGTCAGCCTAATATTGCATCTGTTGTATGATTATTAGAAATTACTCTTGTGTATGTTTACACTTTAAAAAGTACATGCAGGTCACAATGTTCAGTTTCAGGAGGAAGAGGACCAGGAAATTTAATGTTGGAACTTAGGTTTGTACTGAAAGATATGAAAAGATTAAAGGAAAGCCTGATCCAAACTGGAATAAAGAGAGTTGTACCCTAAAAGCGAACCCAGACTGCTACACATCTAACTTGTAGAATCTAAATGCTGAGGAAAATTGTGCTCCTGAATGACAGTAACAAAGGAAACCAGCAAATGTAGGGAGCCTGTTTCTACCTCAAAGGGACAATCAGACTTGGCAACCTTGTCATAAAAGACACATGAGTAAGGAGTTAGGAAATCTTCCTCCAAAGTTGAGGATAGCCACTGAAGCCAGGCTTGTAGCAGGGGAGTGCCTGCAGCAAGGCCTTGAAATGTCATTTTGTGATTCTGTGAAAATAAAGCCTACACTGCGTTGGAAACTTCTCAGGATGTTGGAGATCCTAGAGCCAAGAGACATGTGCCAAATGCTGTTGCATTAATTTTTAATAAGTCCTGGTGCAGGGTTGCTACATGCCTCAATGGTTTAAGTGTGCGATTGAAACACACACACAGCCTTTATATACTATGCCTTAAGCAGCACACTAGCTGGCAGACTGCATAGCCTCCATGGTGCTAGAATGTACCTCCTTCAGATAATTCCAAGTTGCTACCTACTAATTCCTAGGTTCCATCGTGGCTTCTCGGATCCAACTGTGTAGCCCTCTGGCTGGTGCTTTCTTCACCCAGAGCTCAGGGCTCTTTTTTGCTTCTATACCCCATGGTGATCTCTGTGTCTCACCCCTCTCCATATTCTCTTAAAGCATGGCTGACCTCTCCTCTCTCCTCTGGGTCCCAAGTCTGGAAAATCTAAAACCTTCCTCTCTTCTCTCTCCAGGTATTGTTTCTGGCATTTTTATTTACCAATCAGAATTAACTGGGGCAGATTCCCACAAGCTATATGCAGACCTTCTGCTTTTACTGTGACTCATGAGTTTAGGTATGTTGTACCTTCATTTTAATTGAATTATAGAATGGATTTAGTGTCTTTTTATATTTCTTTTTTGACCCAGTGATTATTGAGTAAAGAGTTGTTTCAGTTTCTATGAGTATGTAGTCTTTCTGTTGTTTCTGCTATTGTTAAAGTTCAGCTTAAATCTATGGTGGTCTGTGTCTTAGTTAAGGTTTTACTGCTGTGAACAGGCACCATGACCAAGGCAATACTTCTCTTCTTTTTTCACTTTTTTATTGCTTATTTTATTTATATACATTTGAAATGTTTTCCCTCTTCCCATTTCCCTGTCCACAAGACCCCTATCCCCTCCTCCTTCCCCCTGTTTCAATTAGTGTGCTCCTCCATCAGCCCACTCACTCCTGTCTCAGCTGCCTAGTGTTCCCCTATCCTGGATCATCAAGCCTCCACTGGACCAAGGGCCTCTCCTCCCAGAAAGGCCAGATAAGTCAGTCCTCTGCTACATATCCAGCTGGAGCCAGGGTTACATTCTGTGTACTCGTTGATTGTTGGTTTATTCCCAGGGACCTTTGGGGGCCTAGTTGGTTGATATTGTTGTTCTTCTTCCTATGAGGTTGTAAGTCCCTTCAGCTCCTACAGTCCTTGTCCTAACATTCCCATGTGGTTCCCACACTCAGTCCAATGTTTTGCTGTGAAAAATTGTATCTGTATTGGTCAGGATCTGGCAGAGCTCTGGAGACAGCTGAATCAGGATCCTGTCAGCAAGCAATTCTTGGAATCCACAATAGTGTCTGGGTTTAGTGTCTTCATGTAGGATGGATCCCCAGGTGGGGCAGTCTCTGTTCTACTCTTTGTCCTCAGAAAAAAAAGATGTCAATTACTTTTTTAATAGCATCTAAGAAAATAGTGACACAGAAGACTCATTATATAGATATATATTATAGCATTTAACATATTCATAGGCCTGGATAAATAATAGCTATATCTTGGGATGGTAAGTTGAGGGAAAAAGTCCTGATTAGGGCATAATATATATTAATATTTTTTACCACATGAGAGAAAGTTAAAATAATAATTAATGTTATTTGAAATTGTATTAATTAATTGAAATCATAGTAAAAAAGTAAAATGTCTATTGTGGTATTTGATTCTCACTGATTATCACTTATAAATTCTCAATAATAAACATTTTAAAGTGGCTTGTTTTATAAATATAATTTGAAAACAATGACATAGTGTCAATTTAGAAAGACAATATTTTTTATTTTTTATATTTTTGTATATTTTTATTCTGTATATTTCATTGTATACGTTATTATTTTAGCTTTTAATATCTTACATCTCTTCAACATTAGGGTAAAAAAGTAATAATAAATGCATATTATATATTGCTTTAATTTTATGAGAACTAAGCCTAAATTGATGATGATGTTCATTGTTCTTATTCTGACTTTTATGGAACAGGATGGTAATGAGAAGCAAAAACCCAATAAAATTTTCTTCTAGCAAAATTATTTTAAAATGTGATTGCATAATATTTCCTATAATACCATCTTAAAAACATTTTATGTTAGAACCATAGGGATGGCTCAGAATTTTATTTATCATGTAAAAAGAAAAAGAAATCTAATTACAGTTCTTAATGTTACCTATATGTATATCCATGAAACATATTATTTTCATATATTAAGTAAGTATTACTCTTGTGAAGCAAAGTGCCATTAGGAAAAAACACCCATACGAACAAGTATTTAGCTCTTTTTAAAGCTGATACCCTTTCTAGCTCTACGTGTTACTACTACACCTCACATGACTTTATCTAAGATTTAATCTCTGTGTTCCTACAATACTGTCTTGTCTATTTATTTCATCAAGGATTCTGTACTTGTGCCTATTCTCTGAGTTCTCCAAGCCAAAGGAGACTATTGAGATACTGGAAAATTTAATGTGTTCACAATAGTACTAACGCTTATATCAGGCCCCAAAATTGTTTGAGGAATTACAAAATTATAAATGAAGACTTGGAGAGGTGACTCAGAACTTCGCAACATGGACAAATCTTGTACAGGACCCAAGTCTTATTTCCAGTACCAAAGTCCACAGCAATCTATTTCTCAGTTCCCAGTAACAATTGCTTAGTATATGTAGATGTATGATCAGAACAAACCTTAGACATATGGTTTACATTGCTGCTTATACCAGCAATTGTAGTTCTAATATTTTATCTTATAAAGCTTATCATGAAAAAAAGAATGATTATAAACCAATTAAAATAATTTCAAGAGAATGCTTAATAGGACACTGATGCTATGTATAACAAAGTGAGAAATGAAATAGGATTGATTGTAACTGATGGAGAAAAGGAAAGTAATATAGTAGGAGGTGGGGGAGACACTAAGAATGTTTCTTAAAAGCTATAGGGAAGATTACTGAAAGCTGCACTTCCAAATACAAATACACACACACACACACACACACACACACACACACACACACACACAAATATATATGTGTGTATTTTAAATCAATATATGCTACATGGAGTTATAATGGTTCCTTATAAATGTATAGACAACAAACTAACAAAAATCACAGCATGGAACATGGAAAACCTTCTTTTAAGTTGTTAGAGGTTTTCAAGAAATCTCTTTAAAATAATATGGTTAATGCATTTCAGATGTTTTTCTCCCCAAAATTGAATTTAAGTGGATATCACTTAAGATAGGACACACTTGGGTGCAGAACTTGGAAGAATAGAGGTGGAATTAAAGTGGATGCCTTCTCTTTCAAAACTAGCTCTCATTGAAAGGCAGAATAGAAGTTGCCAAAAGATAAAAGCCTTCCGTATACTACCTAGTTGTAAAGCATATTGACCCACAGCAATGAAAATCTCAATAAGATATTCTTACATTAGCCCAGAAACTTAGAATACCCAAGATACGATTTGCAAAACACGTGAAACTCAAAAAGAAGGAAGACCAAAGTGTGGATACTTCGTCTCTCCTTAGAATAGTGAACAAAATACACATGGAAGGAGTTACAGAAACAAAGTTTGGAGCTGAGACGAAAGGATGAACCATCCAGAGACTGCCCCACCAGGGGATTCATCTCATAATCAGCCACCAAACACAGACACTATTGCATATGCCAGCAAGATTTTGCTGAAAGGACCCTGATATAGCTATTTTTTGTGAGGCTATGCCAGTGCCTGGCAATATAGAAGTGGATGCTCACAGTCATCTATAGGATGGAACACAGGGCCCCCAGTGGAGGAGCTAGAGAAAGTACCCAAGGAGCTGAAGGGGTCTGCAACCCTATAAGGTGGAACAACAATATGAACTAATCAGTACACCCAGAGCTCATGTCCTAACTGCATATGTAGCAGAAGATGACCTAGTCGGCCATCATTGAGAAGAGAGGCCACTTGGTCTTGCAAACTTTGTATGCCCCAGTACAGGGGAATGCCAGGGCCAAGAATTAGGACTGAGTGGGTAGCAGAGTAGGGAGGTGGGAGGGTATAGGGAATTTTCCAGATAGCATTTGAAATGTAAATCAAGAAAATACCTAATTAAAAATCGGAAAAAAAGAAGATATTCTTAACGGTATAGTATCCACATTTTTATCTTTAGGGTACCAGGCCACTATTTAATTTGACCATAAGGTCCATTCAACAGGAGGGATTTCATGCCTGGTACTATAAACTCAGCCTAATTTTCCATAGTCTGAAACAATGTAGATTCTAAGTGTATAGTAAGTGTTGAAGTATGCATCAAAAGTAGATTTACAATCAGCCTCCGATACACCGATGACCTAATACTTGAGGACAAGACCCTCTAGCTTCTCTTGCCATGGCAGTTGCCACACACAGCATAGGCCTCACTGTGGCAGTAGTGTGAATCATTCATTAGCTGACATCTATGTCACAGGCCGAGTGACCGGGACTTGACTGCTCAACCACCAACCCCCTTTTGTTTTTTTCTGTCTTGTCTTCTTTACTTTCTGTCCCATCCAATAAAAAATTCTCATGGGACTGGCTGTCTTTGCCTGATCTGTCCAGAAATGAGCCACCATCCAACTTAGGGGAATCACTAGCGATCACCCTGGTGTGCCAGCTGTGAACGCAGCTGTGCCACAGCCACCTCCAGCAGCAACTTCTGCCATTGCTGGGCACATGGACCTTCACCAAATGGGCTACTGCCACTGCCACTGCCACTGCCACTGCCACTGCCACCGCCTCTGAGGGACATGCGGACCTCCACCACGTGGGCTAGCTTCTACCAGGTGGTTAAGCCACACTGGCCAAACCTCAGTCGCAAAACCTTGCTGCACAAGCCTTGGCAGATTCATAAGGTTTTTTTCCTCCAGTGAGCATGGTCCCTTCCTCCAGAAAGGGCAGAGCAGCCTCTATGGATGTAGAGGTGGAATTTTCACAGTTCCTATGACCGGCCTCCCAGACATTGTTCAAAATAGGCTTTTTAATCTTGGGTGACTTACCTCTCTATACCGGCTATTGTGAACCTCCCCTCTCTCATGCTCTTGCAGCCATAGAACAAACTCCTAAGCTTATCTTGGCCACTTTTTTTCTGCAGTTCCAGTACTCACTATAACCCCTAGCGTCCACATGACAACCCGGTATGTTTAGCCTGGCAGTACTTTTGTATTAGTTGTTGAATTTTTCTCAGGACACCAATATGAATAGTTCAATAACATATTTCCATCACCCAATGTGTACATAATCATCTTTGACTGTGTCTCCAGGTTCTTCTCTGAGCACTCTCCTGGAAAATCTCAAATCCTAAAACCGATGCCTGGTTTGAGAGTATCAAATATATATATTTTTTCTCAGTACTTGCATTGTTTTCTTTTCTTTTCTTTTCTTCTCTTCTCTTTTCTTTCTTTCTTTTTTTGAATTTTTTATTAGATGTTTTCTTAATTTACATTTCAAATGCTATCTGGTAAGTTCCCTATACCTTCCCACCACCTTGTTCCTCTACCCACCCACTCCCACTTCTTGGCCCTGGCATTCCCCTGTATTGGGGCATATACAATTTGCAATAACAAGGGGCCTCTATTCCTAATGATGGTCGATTAGGCCATCTTCTGCTACATATGTAGCTAGAGAAATGGGCTCTGGGGGTACTGGTTACTTCATGTTGTTATTCTACCTATAGGGTTGCAGACTCCTTCAGCTCCTTGTGTACTTTCTCTAGTTTATCCAATGGGGGCCCTGCATTCCATCCTATAGATGACTGTGAGCATCCACTTCTGTATTCTCCAGGCCCTAGCATAGCCTCATACTAGACAGCTCTATCAGGGCAGCTTCAGCAAACTCTTGCTGGCATATGCAATAATGTCTGGGTTTGGAGGCTGATTATGGGATGGATCCCTGGGATGGGTAATCTCTGGATAGTCTATCCTTTCATCTTAGCTGTAAACTTTTTCTCTGTAACTCCTTTCATGGGTATTTTTTTTCTCTTTTCTAAGGAGGAATGAAGTATCCACATGTTGATCTTCCTTCTCCTTGATTTTCTTGTGTTTTGCAAAGTATATCTGGGGTATTTTAAGATTCTGTGCTAATATCCAATTATCAGTGAGTGCATACCTAGTGACTTCTTTTGTGATTGGGTTACCTCACTCAGGATGATATCCTCCAGATACATCCATTTGCCCAAGAATTTCATAAATTCATTGTTTTTAATAACAAAGCAGTACTCCATTGTGTAAAATTGCAAAGCTTCTGTAAGGCTAAAAACATTGTCAATAAGACAAAAAGGCCACCAACAGATTGGGAGAGGATCTTTACCAATTCTAAATCTGATAGGGGCCTAATATCCAATATATACATAGATCTCAATAAGCTGGACTCCAGAAAATTAAATAACCTTGTTAAAAATGGGGTAAAGAGAATTCTTTGTTTAACTCTGTGCCCCACTTTTTAGTGGGGATATTTGATTTTCTGGTGTCCACCTTCTTGAGTTCTTTATATATATTGGATATCAGTCCCCTATCTGATTTAAGATTGGTAAAGATCCTTTCCCAGTCCGTTGGTGGCCCTTTTGTCCTGTTGAAAATATCTTTTGTCTTACAGAAGCTTTGCAACTTTATGAGGTCCCATTTGTCAATTCTCACTCTTATAGCACAAGCCATTGCTGTTCTATTCAGGAATTTTTCCCCAGTGCCCATATCTTCGAGGCTTTTCCCCACTTTCTCCTCTATAAGTTTCAGTGTCTCTGGTTTTATGTGGAGGTCTTTCAACCACTTAGACTTGACCTTAGTACAAGGAGATAAGAATGGATCAATTGCCAGTCTTCTACATGATAGCTGCCAGTTGTGCCAGCACCATTTGTTGAAAAGGCTGTCTTTTTTCCACTGGATAGTTTTAGCTCCCTTGTCAAAGATCAGGTGAGCATAGGTGTGTGGATTCATTTCTGGGTCTTCGATCCTATTCCNCATGTACTCACTGATATGTGGATATTAGCCCAGAAACCTAGACTACCCAAGATACAATTTACTAAACACATGATACTCAAGAAGAAGGAGGATCAAAATGTGGACACGTCACCCCTTCCTAGAATTAAGATCAAAGCACACATTGAAAGAGTTAAAGGGAGCATTTGTGCAGCTCAATCCAAAGGATGGACCCAATGACCGCGGCTGCCAGGGATACATCCCACAATCAGTCACCAAACATAGACACTATAGCATATGCCAGCAAGATGGTGCTGAAAGGGCCCGGATATAGGTGTCTCGGGGGAAAATATACCAATGCCTGGCAAACATGGAGGTGGAAGCTCACGGTCAGCTATTAGATGGAACACAGGGTTCCCAAGGAAGAAGGAGCTAGAGAAAGTACCCAAGGAGCTGAAGGGGTTCTTCAACCCTATAGGTGGAAGAATAACCATGAACTAACTAGTACCCCCTGGGCTTGTGTCTCTAGCTGCATATATAGAAGAGGATGGCCTAGTTGGCCATCAATGGGAAGAGAGGCCCCTTGGTTATGCAGTCTTTATATGCCCCAATACAGGGGAACGCCAGGGCCAAGGGGTGGGAGAGGGTGGGTAGGGGAGCAGGGCCGGGAGTGGGGAGAATATAGGGAACTTTCTGGATAACACTTGAAATGTAAATGAAGAAAATATCTAATAAAAGTTGAAAAAAAAAGAAGAAGAGAATAAAAAAAACACACACACAAAAAAACAAAAAACAAAAAACAAAAAATGGGGTAAAGAGCTAAACAAAGAATTCTCAACTGAGGAATACCGAATGGCTGAGAAGCACCTGAAAAAAAATGTTAAACATCCTTAATCATCAGGGAAATGCAAATTAAAACATCCCTGAGATTCCACCTCACACCAGTCAGAATGGCTAAGATCAAAAATTCATATGACAGCTAGCGACACGAGCTCTGGGGGTTCTGATTAGTTCATATTGTTGTTCCACCTATAGGGTTGCAGACCCCTTTGGCTCTTGGGTACTCTCTCTAGCTCCTACCTTGAGGACCCTGTGTTCCATCCTAGAGATGAGTGTGAGCATCCACTTCTGTATTTGCCAGGCACTGAAAAAGCCTCACAGGAGACAGCTATATTTTTAGCAAAATCTTGATGGCATATGCAGTAGTGTCTGTTTGGTGGCTGATTAAGGGATGGAGCCCTGGGTGGGGCAGTCTCTGAATGGTCCATCCTTTTGTCTCAGCTCTGATCTTTTTTCTCTGCAACTCCTTCCATGGATATTTTATTCCCTATTCTAGGGATGAATGAACCCCTAGAGCTCATGTCTTTAGCTGCATATGTAATATAAGATGGCCTGGTCGGCCATTATTGGGAAGAAAGGCCCCTTGGTCTAGCAAACTTTATATGCCCCAGTACAAGGGAATGCCAAGGCCAAGAAGTGGGAGTGGGTGGGTAGTAGAGCAGTGTGGGGGAAGGGTATAGGGGACTTTTGGGATAGCATGTGAAATGTAAATGAAGAAAATATATAATAAAAAAATTAAAAAAAATAAATTAAAAAAGTAGACTTCTTACAATATTTGCACTTCCTTGAAAAACAACAACAACACACACTCAGACACACACAGACTAAAAAAAAAAAAATTCAGGTGACAGCAAATGCTGGCGAGGATGTGGAGAAAGAGGAATACTCCTCCAATGCTGGTGGGATTGCAAGTTTGTGCAACCATTCTGGAAGTCAGTCTGGAGGTTCCTTAGGAAATTGGACATAGTACTACTGGAGGATCCAGCAATACCTCTCCTGGGCATATACCCAGAGGATGTCCCAACTGGTAATAAGAACACATGCTCCACTATGTTCATAGCAGCCTTATTTATAATAGCCAGAAGCTGGAAAGAACCCAGATGTCCCTCAACAGGAGAATGGATACAGAAAATGTGGTACATTTGCACAATGGAGAGTTTCAAATCTTAGACACCTCTGCAATAAGATCTAGATTCAGTACTTATTAGAAAATGGCTCTAAATAGCCAGTTAATGGCACATTAAATCCAAATATTTTAAAGGAACTTTGTACCTACTTCCAGTGGTCTGGAAAGTGGAAAGTGATCCCTTATGGCCAAACGTTTAACTATCTTTGCTCCAACCACACTCTCTGTTCTTGGCTCCCAACTCAACTTCTCTTAGCTGTGATAATACTAAAACCATTGATCCAGCTATCTAACAACCTTCTTTCCACTGCAGGCTTGTCTCTATACTTTTCAAAACCCCAACTACTTCCCCAGCTTCCTCTTTTCAACAGAATTCCCCAGAGTCTCCTTGTTCAACCTCTCCAGATATTTCCCCTCTTCCTCTGCCAGCTGCAGCCTACTCCAATGATCTTTTCAGCCCTGCCACCACCTGCTCTAAATCCGCAGTCAACACCCCTACCCCCCAACAAATCCTTCTCCCTGGATGCCTAGCCCAGCATCAGTCATTCCTTTAAGGGAAGTTGCTGGGGTAGATAGTTGAATCAGAGGACATGTCCCTTTTTAAGTGAACATTCTCAAGTTGAAAACAAACTGGAATTCTATACCTCTAACTCCTCTGCCTTTATTAAAGAATTCCAGTATATTACTCAATATTATAGCTTGACTTTCCATGATGTTCATATTAATCTCACTAATAATTTACTCCCTGACAAACACAGGCAAGTTTGTGAGTAGGTTAGAATATATGCAGATGAGATTCATGAGAAAGCATTCAACATATCCAATTATATCTGAGACAGTACTTGACCAGGATCCTCAATAAAATTATAATTCTACAGGTGGTATTTTTGCCAAAGATAGACTAATAACCTGCTTCTTGGCCAGTCTCTGTGGGGCAGACTTGAAACCATTAAATTTTGAAAATCTCCAAGAAGTTATCCAGGACAAACAAGAAAAAACCCATTTCAATTTTTAGAACTCCTTGTAAAGGCCCTATTAAAATACCCTGAAAACCTAGAAGAAAAGAAACTCCTAATGACTTATTTCTTTTTCCAGAGCTACCCCAGCAAAAAAAAGCCAAACTTAAATGTTTAGAGAGAGGACCGCTAACTCCACAGGCAGAAGTCTTGGTTCTGGCCTTCAAAGTATACAATCAGAGAGACAAAAACAAAATACCATATAATGGCAAAGGCTGTGTGACCTGACCCAGCCACTTCCCTGGATTCCTGGTCTTCTAAGGCTCAGAGACCACCAGGCTCCTGCTACAAATGGGGTGAAAAAGGTCATTGGGTAAGTGCTTGCCAAAAGGGCTATGTCCTAGGTGTCATCAGGAGGGACATTGGGCTGTCTAATATCCTCATGCCACACAAGACAGAGAGACATCACTCCCAGGTAACCCTCCAGCTTATTTTATAGGCTTGGCTATGCATGACTGAAGAGGCCTAGCTCCTTTGACTGGACAACTTCTATCACTTGCAGGTAGCCTTGAGTAGTCATCATGGTATGTGGGTGGCCCATCTCCTTCATGTTGGTCACTGGGCCCACTTCCTCAGTCCTGATGAAGTTTTAGGAACCCACCTCTCCTTGTCGTTCTCCTATTGTCAGGGTAGGAGGACTACCTGACCTTCCTCACCAGACCTCCACCACTTAGTTACATTTTTAGAGATGTTCCTCTCATCCATTCCTTTTTGGTAGTGCCAACATGTACTGTCTCCTTATTAGGAAGAGATCTTCTAGCTAAGTTTGAGCCTCTATTTCTTTGCTCTCCCCATTTGCCTAAACCCAAGCTTGCTACCAGCCCCTCTGCTTCTCCTTCTAGCCTGTCAAATTACTTAGTTTACCATGGTGTTTCCTTTGCCAGCTTTCCAGGTAGTCCCCCAAGTCTAGGACTTCCAGAGCCCTTCTGTTGCTAATCATCATCTCTGCCACAGTGTCCTGTATTCCAAAAGGTGTTGATTCTTTTTGGCACTCAGGTATATCATTACCTACCTGCCAGCTGGTCAGGAGTTTGCACATTGGTGTTCCCTTTCCGTGAACTAGGAGTAATGCATGGAAAAGAGTCTTTATCAATCCCAGTTGTAGACACAATACTGGCACACCATTATAATAGCAGCAGTTCAGGTTGTGCCTCTCCTGATCGCCGTGGAAATATTTATAGGTGCTGATGCTGGAACAGTAGAGAGGACTACTTCCCTAATCCTATACAGTAAGTTATCTTCCCAGCTTGACTACAGTTTTCAAGAAATTTCTGAAACCATGCTAACCACCCAGAAACAGATCTATGCTTTGGCAGCTGTGGTGCTTCAGAAGGATGGGAACTAGATGTCCTGACAGCCAAAGAAGGTGGTCTATGCCTGTTTCTCCAATAAGAATGCTGTTTCTATATCAACAAATCTGGGATAGTAGGAAAATCCAGCACCTACAAGAAGACATCCAGAACCACAGGAAATAGTGTGAGCCCTTCAATTCCTGGATTTTCAAAAACCCTTATATGGAAATGGATACTGCCATTCATAACACCTTTCTCCTCATTTTCCTGGTGTTACTATTTGCTCACTGCCTCATTAATTTGTTTCCACATTCCTTCGAGAACAAATTCAAAAAAGTGTAATCAAACAATTAATCAGCTCCTTTTACAAGGTCGCCAGCCACTGTCCACAGAGGAGCATAATGCAAATAACTATGAAGTAGACACTGATGTTGAAAGTCAGCTACATACCAAAAGTGATGATGTGCCTAGACAGCAGGAAGCAATTTAAGAGATCCAACATCCCTATTCCCCTTTCACCATTGGTTTCTCTCTCCCATCCTTTTGCGCCTCTCTTTATGATAAGAAAATGGGAGGTATGTTTGCATCAGAAACAGTTTTACAGTCAACCTCTGAATCCAGTGATGACACTATCCATAGGGGACAAAGATCCTCTTGCATCTGTTGCCATGGCAACCGCCACACACTCCTTTTGTCATTTGTCCACAGTGTTGAACATTATTCATTACCTGGCATCTACATTACTGCCTGAATGAACAACTGAGACCCAACCACTCACCCCTTTTTTCTCTTTCTTCTTTTCCTCATCTCCCCATTCAATAAAAGTGTCTTCTCATGGGACTTGGCATTTGTGCCTGACATGGTCTGTCCAGAAACAAGTGGCAGTCCAATGAATACATGTAATTATACCTATAGATAATCATAGCTCTTATTCCTTATCAAAGAAGCTTCTTACAAGAGATGAAAACTTATACTGCTGTCCACATCTTGTCCAACTTCAGACAAGATGTACGGTATACCACCAAAGTTGGCACATGTATAACACAGCTTCTACACATAATAGTCAAAGAGCATTGTAGAAGATAAAGGAAAATTGCAGGAGTCAGAAAATAGAACAGATGCTGTGAAGCTGTGTCTTCTACACAGGAAAGGAAAGTTGAAGTCATGAAATCACAACCATGTGGTTCCTTATCAAGATCTGCATTATGAGAACATTATGGACACAGCTACTTATATGGAGGCTATTTCATAAAGTCCCACCTATAATGAGGAGCTAATGTCAGCAAATGGCTCTTAATAGAGGGATAATGAGTTTTCACCAGTTATGACCTCCCTAATAGGTTATTCAGTCCAATGTGATCAGTTCTAAACATGTGTACAAACTAGCAACACTAAATAGAATCCGTGTGTTGTGTGTATGTGTGTGTTTGAGTGCATATGAATGTGTATATATGTGTGTACATGTGTATAAAACAGTAATAAATAAGATCATAAATTAGAAAAGAAGTGGGAGGGATAATAGTAAGAGTAAGAATTGGAGATGGAAAGAAGAAGAAAGGGATTGAAATGATCTAAATTCACTACTATAAGATTCTTAAATTATTTTAATTAAAATAATAATTTGGATGAATGAAATCTGAATTTCTATTACATTTTAATTAGTAAATAATAGTGTATATTTCTCACTAGTTTTCAATTTTTATTTTTAATTAAAATACTGTAAATTTTCTATCCTATATCTCCCCTTTCTAGCTTCCCCCAAATTCTCTGCTGATAATTTTTTTCAAATTTTTTATTAGATCTTTTCTTAATTTACATTTCAATTGCTATCCTGAAAGTCCCCTCCCCTCCCCCTCCCCCCTCTCCCGTCGCTCCTCCCCTGCCCACCCACTCCTACTTCTTGGCCCTGGCATTCCCCTGTATTGGGGCATATAAAGATTGCAGTACCAAGGGGCCTCTCCTCCCAATGATGTCTGACTAGGCCATCTTCTGCTATATATGGAGCTAGAGACACGAGTTCTGGGGGATCTGGTTAGTTCATATTGTTGTTCCTCTTTTAGGGTTGCAGACCTCTTCAGCTCCTGGGGTTCTATCTCTAGCTTCTCCAATGTGGGCCCTGTGCTCCCTCTTATGGATGACTATGAGCATCCACTTCTGTGGGAGTCAACTATATCAGGGTCCCTTCAGTAAACACTTGCTGTCCTATGCAATAGTGTCTGAATTTAGTGACTGATTATGGAATGGATCCCTGGTGGGTTAGTCTCTGTATGGTTCATCCTTTCATCTTAGCTCTAAACTTTGTCTCTGTAACTCCTTTCATGGGTATTTTGTTTCCTATTCAAAGGAGGAATGAAGTATCCACACGCTGATCTTCCTTCTTGATTTTCTTGTGTTTTGCAGATTGTATTTTGGGTATCCTAAGTTTCTGGGCTAATATTCATTCATCAGTGAGCGCATATCCAATGACTTCTTTTGTGATTGGGTTACCTCACTAAGAATTATGTCCTCCAGATTCATTCATTTGCCCAAGAATTTCATAAATTCATTTTTTTAATAGCAGAATAGTATTCCATTGTGTAAATGTACCACATTTTCTGTATCCATTCCTCTGTTGAGGGAGATCTGTGTTCTTTGCAGCTTCTGGCTATTATAAATAAGGCTGCTACGAACATAGTGGAACATGTGTCCTTTTTACCAGTTGGAACATCTTCTGGGTATATGCCCAGGAGAAGTATTGCTGGATCCTCTGGTAGTACTATGTCCAGTTATCTGAGGGATTCTCTGTGTAGTCCTGGCTGTCCTGGAACTCACTTTGTAGACCAGGCTGTCCTTGAACTCAGAAATCCGCATGCCTCTGCCTCCCAAGTGCTGGGATTTAAGGCATGTGCCAGCATGCCTGGCCTTCTGATAATTTTTTTAAGTGATGTTTGTAAAAACATGATTTTAGGAAGGCAATATTTTATATTGCATAACTAACTAAGAGAGAAATCTCTTACGAGGGATAATTCTTTCTCTTTAAGCAGTGGTTAATTGTATTTTTGATCTAAGTATGAGGCTCTATGAAGTTTCATCTCTCTATTTATATTTCAGTCGTAATTAGTGTTGGAATTATTCAGGTCTTATTTAGTCAGGTGTATTGTTGAGAAATTATAGGTATAGATTTATACATTACTTAGAAATTTTCTGTCCCTCTTCTTTAAAATTAAATCCTAATTTTTTATTAGATATTTTCTTCATTTACATTTCAAATGCTATCCCGAAAGTCTCCTAATACCACCCTCCCCATTTGCCAACCCACCCACTCCCTCTTCCTGGCCCTGGCATTTCTCTGTACTGGGGCATATAATCTTCCCAAGACCAAGGGCCTCTCCTCCCAATAATGGCACACTAGGAAAATACAGAAGTGGATTCTCTCACAGTCATCTATTGGATGGAACTCAGGGCCCCCAGTGGAAATTCTAGAGAAAGTACCCAAGATGCTGAAGGGGTCTGCAACCCTATACGAGGAACAACAATATGAATTAACCAGAACCCCCAGAACTCGTGTCTCTAGCTGCATATGTTACTTCTTGTCTGTAGCCACACAAACCCTCGGTTCAGCTTCTTCTACAATGCATATCACTTCCTTTTTTCCTTAATCTGTCAAAACCTTCTGTCTACTCCAGTTCCTCTTGAATATCCTCAATATAGTGAGTTTGTAACCATATTTGTCCTTTTTTGTAATTTCTATTATGGTTTATGAGTGAGAATTAAAAGCATAATATTAAGCTAGTCTTTAAACAAGATTTTAGATTTTTAGAGTTTCTCACATTATTTTCTTTTTGTCAATATTTTAAGTTACTTTATAGGATAATAGGGTTAATAATATTTTCATTTTCACATAACACAAGTACATACATGCACCTCCTCATCTCTCTTTTTATGTGTTATTTCTGCTCTCTCTCTCTGTCTCTGTCTCTGTCTCTGTTTCTCTCTCTCTCCCCGTTATACATACATCCATTTCTATTCATACTCCCACATTTCTCAGTCTCTTTGAAGAAAAAAGGAAACAAGATACATTTAAAAATAAATTAAGTCATTATTAAGAAAGGAGAAATTCGGGGCTGGTGAGATGGCTCAGCGGGTAAGAGCACCCGACTGTTCTTCTGAAGGTGATAAGTTCAAATCCCAGCAACCACATGGTGGCTCACAAACATCCTTAATGAGACCTGGCGCCCTCTTCTGGAATGCCTGAAGACAGCTACAATGTACTTACATATAATAAAATAAAATAAATCTTTAAAAAAAAAAAAAAGAAAGGAGAAATTCTAATTCCAATGGGCAAGAAGAATGAGGCTATTTTATGTGATTGCTTTATTTAACATAACTGTGCTAGATTATATAATATATTACCAATATGAGAAAATATTTGATATAAATATAAATTAAATATATCCTAGCTTAGAAAAATAGACTTTTTCGCTTTTATAGAATAAGAGGTCTCAGTGGCATGTTTAAGTGTCCTTAAAGAATAATAGCTGGATGGCAATAATTACCTTTATATAAATAGACCTTTAAGAGAGCTCTTGTTTAATTTGCTTTAATTTCTTTTTATTTCTTTTTATATTTTAAATGCTATGGTGTTTATTAGGCTTTTATTTTATAACCTGATTGAGTGGCTTTTTAAAATTGGTTTTATTTTTTAATTTTTTATTAGATATTTTCTTCATTTACATTTCAGATGCTATCCTGAAAGTCCCCTATACCCTCCACCCACCCTGCTCCCCAAATGACCCACTCCTACTTCCTGATCCTGGCATTCCCCTGTACTGGGGCATATAATCTTTGCAAGACCTAGGGCTGTTCCCCTTCTTTGATATTACTCTATTAACTATTTTCTGTTTGTGTGATAAAACACCATGACAAAAGCATAATATATAAAAAGAGTTTATTTTGGCTTATAGTTCTTTAGGTAAGTTTCCATGATGTGGAATTATGTAAATATACTATTTGAAAATTACAGTATAAAATTTTAAAATTATTTTACTTAAAAAATTATCTGGCCAGGCAGTGGTGACCCATGCCTTTAATCCCAGCTCTTGGGAGACAGAGGCACGTGGATTTCTGAATTCGAGACCAGCCTGGTCTACCAAGTGAGTTCCAAGATAGTCAGGGCTACATAGAGAAACCCTGTCTCCAAAAATTATTTGTTTTCTCTTATATTTTAACCAATAAAAATGGTCATTATAGAGAAATATCGAAGTCGCTGGAATGACAGCAGAAATCAGAAGTTAAGTTCTGTTTTTGAACCAAAAATGGAAAGAATGTGAGTAAAATAATATCTGAGACACTATGAAAAGACCAGGTCTAAGCATAATAGGAATAGAAGAAGATGAACAATAGCATAACAAAGGCTCAGAAAATATTTTTCACAAATTATTAAATTTTGCTAGCTTAAAGATGGTGATACCTATTAAGTTACACATAACATATAGAAGAACAAATAGATTAGATCAGAAAATGTCCCCCTCACCACATATGAATCAAAACACTAAATATACAGAATAACAACAACAACAACAACAACAGAAAAGTATTAAAAGCTGCAAGAAAAGAAGACCAAGTAACATATAACAGCAGACCTAATAGAAATACAGCCAACTTCTCATTGGCTACAAGGCAGAAGAGCCTGGGCAAATGTCCTGCACACTTGAAGAGATCATGGATACCAGTTCAGTCTTCACTAATGATCAAAACTTTCAATAAATAAAGAAGGAGAAAACAAGATATTCTATGGTAAATTCACATTTAAACAATACCTATCTAGAAATTCTGTCCTACTGAAGGTGATAGAAAGAAAACTCCAACTCAAGAAGATTAAATACACCCATGAAAGCACAGGAAATAAATAATCCTACACCAGCCAAAACAATAGATGGAACACACACACACGAACACACAAACACACACACACACGTACACACAAACACACACGTACACACAAACAAACTCACAGAGTTCGCACCAAAAGAAAAACAAAATACCCTGTATTATCATTAGCCATTGATATCTCTTAATATCAATGAACTCAACTCCACCCCAAAAGGACACAAACTAATAAAATAGATGTAAAAATAGGATCCATCATTCTGCTGTATACAAGAAACACACCTCAACATCAAATATAGACATGACATTAGAGTAAAGTGTTGGGAAAGATTTTTGAAAGCGAATGGACCTAAAATGCAAGTTGGTGCACATATTTTAATCATTCTAATATATAAAAAATAGACTTCAAACAATAATTAAACAATAGAGATGGAGAAAGGTACTTTATACTCATCAAATGGGAAAAAATACCTAGACAACATTTCAATTTTTAGCATCTATGCCCTAAATGCAAGAACAATAACACTTGTAAAAGAAATCCTAGTAAAGCTGTAAAAACACATTAACCCCCATACACTGAGAGGAGGTAGGAGGCATGATCCCCTTTCTGTTAAATGTGACTTAAGACTAATTAGTGAGATTCTGGTTAATAAAATATATGAGTGTCACTATATATTGCACCATTAGAAATATCTAGCCATGAACATCATTCTGACCTTTGAATGCATTGCCTGGTTATAGGAGATTGACAATTCAGGCACTGAATCCTCTATTGTTAGGGTTCATTATGAGTATCACCATCGAAAGAATCCTGAGTACTTCTACTACACTAGGTTACCATATCACCCCTGAAATGCCTTCCAATTCCAATCATCTCTTCTCTTTATTTTCTTTCATTTCCCTACCCCACCTGATTCTACCTATTTCCTTCCACTCCTCCCAGATGTCCCAACCTCTCCTCACCTAAGATATATTGCCTATCCATTTACTGTCAGAATGGCCCATACTATAAGAGGCAACAAGCAAGCATGACAAGGCAAAACACAATAGTACATGACCTAACCAGTTTAGACAGGACAAAACTAGAAGAGGAAAAGAGACTCATGAACAGGTAAAAGAGTCAGAGATACACTTGCTCCCACTGTTAGAAATCTAGCAAAAACATCAAGATAGTAGCGGTAAAATATCTACAGAGGACCTAATAGAGATTAATGAGGCCCTGTACTTTGCTGCTTCAGTCTTTGTGAGCCCATGTGAGCCCTACTTAGTTGATATGGTGAGCCATACATTCCTGGTGCCCTCAACTCCTTCTAACTTCTAAAACTGCACGGTCTCAAACATTACTAAAGAGAATACCCTGGGCTTAAATCATATGCAAAAGAAAAGAACATTTATTCTGCAGAAATCTAGCATGAAAAGACTTACCATTCTCCAGGATGGAGACAGGGGCATGTCTTTTGCAGGCTCAATGTAATGCTGATTAGGGGAATCACAGAGAGTAGTAGGTGACCTTTTCCCTGGTGTTTTGGCACTACTTCTAGGGGTATGAGTGTCTCTGGGATAGGTTAGGATTCTAGGAAATTTTCAGGGGGAGCCTAGAAACTTGTTGATTCATCCTAATTGTTTTTGCCTCAGGTCAGATGACAAAGCTGTGTTACTCCCAGTAATTGACTTGTCTAGACTTATCCGGTCCCGAGAAACAGAAACTTAGGTCTAGTCTCCTGAACTGTCATCACATACCCTGTCATGGAGTCAGTGTAGCTTGCTCCTCTCAAAGTCTCTTCCACAGGATTTCTCTCTTCCACAGGATTTCTTGGGGACACCTTTGAGGTAATCAGATGGTCTGGGTGGAAACCTCCAATTTAAAATTTCTCTGCACAATCCCTAGTTGTGAGCCTCTACATTCACTCCTGTCTCCTGCCAGAGGAATCCTCTCAGATGATCACTAGATAAAACACCAAACTGTGAATATAACAGAATATCATTAGAAATCATTCATTTAATTTATTTTTACCAGTCATCTTTGGTTCTACCCAATGTCTCAGGTCTATTCAATCTCCAGTGTTGCCTGGCCCAACTTGACAATTTTATTTGGCAGTGTGGGAATCCAAGGTGGTTTTACATTCAACTATTAAAATATATTTGTGTTTCAACATCTTTTAAAAACCAGTATATAGATGATTTATGTACTTAACTGTGCATTATGAACTTATTTTTCCACTCAGTTTTACTTTATAATTACATTCTTTGTATTTTGCACATATAAATATAAACATATAAACACACACATACACACACACACATACACACACACACACACACACACACACACACACACATATATATATATATATATATACACACACATACAAAGGGTTATCATGCCATAAGTAGTTATTTATTGTATAGAATTCTGCCAATCATATTGAAAAAGTACAACCTGAGAGTTTGTTGTTAGTTGATAGTAAAAATTATTCATATTTTCATAAAATAAGATTTGCAATTATTTCTTCTACTATTCTTCATTTTTTCTTTTTTAGTAGATATTTTCTTCATTTACATTTCAAATGCTATCCCCAAAGTCCCCTATACCCTCCCCAACCCTGGTCCCCAATTAAGCCACTCCCACAAATACAAAAGTGGATTCTCACAGTCATCTATTGCATGCAACACAGGGCCCCTAATGAAGGAGGTAGAGAAAGTACCCAAAGGGGTCTGCAACCCTAAAGGAGGAACAACAATATGAACTAATCAGTACCCCCAGAGCTGTGTCACTATTCTTCATTTCTAAAGCAAGTATTTGCTTATTTCTATTGTCTATTTATATCTTTGAGCATTTTGACAAATTATATATTCCATTGTATTTTTATTTAATACACTTGATAGATTTAAAATAAAAGATTTTGCATACCTTCTAAGTTCTATAATATTTTAAACCCACTGTAACAAATTATATTATAATCTATATATTAATTAATGAAATGTTGCCTCTTTTGTATAAGGCTACCCAATTTTTAAATTAAAAAACCCTTTTCACTAGTATATTAAAAGAAATAATAACAACAGTCTCTATCATTTAGAGATTGTTCTTCATATTTTTGATGGAATTAGAAACTAAAATTTCAAATCAATATGAGATATTTTACAAACCCTTTAAAATCAAGTGAATTAACTCTATATCTAGCATTTTGACACATATTAACTGCAATCAAAGGATATTTGATTATCATTTTTATAGTTAACAGCAAAGGCAATATAGAAATGCCTGAAAGTCCTATGATTCAATCTTTCCACATCTTATACATTTTACTGTGCATCTACTCTTAAATTAACGATTTAAAATCTGGTTGAAGGACTTATAAAATAAATTGTATCAATAAATTATTAAAAATAGGAATATCATTGATGCTTCTACCTCATACCATGGCAGATCACCTGAATCACTGTTGGGCTCCAATAAATATATGAAAAAACCTTAATTGATGGGCATCCCCCCTTCATCTGCTGTGATAAAAGTGCTCAGTGAACCTCAGCTTCTCTGATCCTGTCTCAGTGAATCTTACATCTCAGAAGTGCCTGATAACAAGGTGCCATGGGAAAAGCTGTATTGTCTCCATTAGTATACAGAAAGAAAATGGAAATTACCTACTTCTGCAAGCACTTTCTCTGATCATTCTATACTGCCAGTTAATTGTTCTTGGTTTGAAGGACTATTGCTTTCCTGTGTGCTTTCATCTATATGCTAATGCACATTATCCTCTCTTTAGTTGGCTTAGTGCTGGGAAATTCTGACATTCTATCCTAGTTTCCTGAATCTTAAACTTCTTTGAGCAAGAGATGATTGTTTGTTTGTTTGTTTGTTTGTTTGTTTTTGTAGAAGTTAGAGCTTAGATGAGCCAGATGAACCAGGGTTAGACTATTTTTTAAATATAATCCTTTCTTCCATTTCATGATAAATGCTGTTTGATATCTTCCAAGACTCAAATCTTAATAATTTAGAAACAATTGTATGAACTGCCAGTAAACTTTGCAATCCTGTCTGTCCCTGAAAAAAAAAACAACAGCTTTACAGAAACAATAAACAAAGGGAAATACATTTTGCATGTTTCCGTAAGCTTGTTTTCTAAGGTTGCAGAGCTGCAATATCATTTTGAGACCTCTAAGATTTTCTGACATTTGATAGAAAGTCTCAAGGTTAAAATTCTTTTCAATGGTACTAAGATGGTTTTAGTTTTTTGTTCTCTCACTCTTTTATGAGTAGACAGTTGTGTTTCCTGGAGGCAACATGATATATGAATTCACACAGATTTTTTTTTTTAATTAAACAGTAGATTCCAGGAGACAATAGAAAGAAAATGTATATTCCAAAACAAAGTCAATTTGGACACTTTAGAATTATTACATTTTATGGTTTGAATAAAAATAATGTCAGATGTACATTTTCTAATAAGTCAGTTCTCAGCTAATGATGAAATGAAAAAATAATTCAATTAATGTGTTAATCTATAAAAGAATAATATTTTATAGACATTATTAAAAGGTAGTAGAAAGTGAGTCACTGGAGGTATGAATTTGAAGTAATTATTTTGGAAGGTAGCTATGCTCACTGCTATACTGCTAACATCAGACCAAAAAAGTTGTATTTTATTATTACTATGCCCAATCTCCTTTGTCTGCCATTAGGTTTTCTTTGTCATGCCCTTCTGTCAAGAGATTTGCACTCTTCATAGTTCAAAAAAGAAGGAGCCATTTGATATTGGTCTTAAATATTTAAAATTGTAAAAATAAATGAATACGTTAAATTTCTTTTTCTCATCAAAGTGATAAATAAGACATATTTTTGTTAGCAATTTTTTTAGATAATAAGAAAAGTAATTTATATTTATGGAGCAAAATATAATGTTTATATATAGTATAAAAAGAATTAAAATGCTCTGAAAACACTATACTTTTATTTAATTATCATTTATGTCATGAGACTTTTAAAATAAATAAGTTACATTGAAACATACAACCTTATTATAGTCATTTTGCTCTGCAATAAATCATGGAAGTTATCCCTCTATAAATCTACACTTTTATAACTTTTGACCTTAAAAATCTCCACTTCTTTCTTTTTTTCTGGTTGTCATCATCCTGCTCTTTGTTTCTGCATTATCAATCTTTAAATTACACTTATAACTAAGAGCCAGTGGTTTATCTTTGTATGTGCTTGTATGTATTCATGTCTGGATTATTTCATTTTGAAAATGATCTTCAGGTTCATTATTATTAGCATAAATGCCATTTTCCTTTTTGTTTTGTTTTGTTTTGTTTTGTTTTTTGTTTTTCGAGACAGGGTTTCTCTGTATAGCCCTGGCTGTCCTGGAACTCACTCTGTAGACCAGGCTGGCCTCGAACTCAGAAATCCACCTGCCTCTGCCTCCTGAGTGCTGGGATTAAAGGCGTGCGCCACCACGCCCGGCTTCATTTTCCTTTTTGTAAGAGTAAAAATATTACATTGCAATATATGCAAAACTTTGTTGATTCAGCCATTGACTGGTGACCACTTTGATTTTTTTATTACTTTATTATAGTGATTAAGCCTACAATGAAAATGACTTTGTATTTATACCTATAGCACTTTCATTTTATGTGGACATATATTCTAATATGTGATTGTTTTTACTAACATAACATTTGTTTTACTTTAATGTTATATGATTTTACTTTAATGTTTTCATATGATTTAGAAGTAAATAATTCCAATAGTCAGACAATATTACAGAAAGAATAAAAAAGGATGGTGGGGAAGTGCTACCAAGGAACCTTTGGGAAGTGAATAAACACGTTCATGTATCTGGGGGAAAATGTGACAATGCAATATATGTTCTTAGCAATACAACTCAAGAAATCAAGGTTTCTGCTAAACTCATAGAGCTTTAGCTATCATATTATGGTTTTCTGCATTTTGTTTAAAAATTATGCATTTATTTTTTTCCAACATATTCATGAATCAATTAACTTATTTTGTATTTAGGTATGCATGCATATGTATTGAGTTATGCATTTGTCTATGTATATATGTCTTTGTATGTGTGTGTGTGCTGATGCTAATACGTGTGTGTGTGTGTGTGTGTGTGTGTGTGTGCGCGCGCGCGCACAATGTTAAGAAGTTACCCTTAGTGCCCTTCTTTAAAATTCTTTACACCTTATTTTGAATTACAGTCCCTTGCCTTGTTTTAGAACTCACAAAATAGTCAGAGGTGAAGCTCCAGCAAGTATGAGAGATCAATTTGACTTGCCATACCAGAATGTCGCACTATAAAACTTCACTGACTTATGCAGTAGCCATGATTTCATATTTGTTTTATGACCACATATAAGTAGAATTAGCTGTCTTAAATAGTATGTTTATAAATATATACATGTAGGATTGTGGTTTCACATAAACTCTGCCACAGGGCACAACTGATTGGTGAGGCAGAATGTGGTGAGTATGACTGCTCTGGGTGGGTGTTGGGGCATAGGGAAGCCTCAAGTGACCACTTAACAGGTGGAAAAGAGCTGTCAGAGACATGAAAAAGCTGGAGCTGGCTGGGAGCGGGGGCAGGTGGAGTTCACCAGGCTTTCTGTGAGAAGAGGGTTGAGGTGTTCTCAGACTCTTGGACATCCATGCGTTGCTTGGAATAACAGAAGAGTAGAGAATGGAGTCGGGGATACTCGGGTTGAGGAAAGTGTCTAGCTCCTGGATAGGAGATTGGAGAAGAGGAGCTCCAGCTAGTCCCAGCAGAGATGACTATCCTTAGCTTGAGGCCAGAGGCTTTGTGGCTGTTGTGGCTGGGAGCATAGAGAGGCCTTACACTGTGGCTCTGTAGATGATGGAGGGGAGCTTGGTGAAAAGACACAGTCCATGGTTCTGAACACTTTATTGTCATGTAGGAAAATGAATGTGTAAAACCATACTCAGGTTGGGTCTGAGATTAAATAATATTTACAGGGAGCAATGTCTGTGGAGGAAAGCTTATTGGCCAAGCCCTCTGGACCTCTAGGTACCTCATTAGCATGGAGAATTGTTTTGGGCCTATATAACCACAGGTTATGTCTCTTTTTTGTGATAAGCATGGCTCTTGTTCCAAGTTAGGAGTCCAGAAGGGATCTGAGAGTCACCTAGGTCTCAGGTGTGTACCCACCAAGTCTCTAGTTCTCAATATGCTCCACTTTACCCAACCCCCTGACATGGTTTTATGTGCCCCCCCCATGACAATTTTATTTTATTTACTATGTTAAAATATCCCACAATTTATTCATCTGTAGCTATTATTTTGTACTTATTTGAGACACAGTCTAATGTTTAAATGTTTTAAGGTTTCAGAGATTTATAATTTAGTTATCTGTATTTGTCCAATGTTTCAATACATATTTTTAACAAGAAAGAGTATAGTTGTACTATTATGTGAATAAATATGATTATTTTTCAAATTGGATCCACCATTATAGACATCTTGAAGAATTCATTCAAGATTTCTTACAGGCCTATATACACAATATTAATTGAACTTACACTAAATCCCCACCAGAAATTATTAATTTCTTACAGGCCTATATACACAATATTAATTGAACTTACACTAAATCTCCACCAGAAATTATTAATTGTAGTGAACAGTACTTCAGCACCCTTGTCAAAAATTTTAAGAGTTCTCTTCAATGGCCTTCTGTCTAGGCTGTTACTTTTGGGAAAAGGGGATGAATTGGGGGACAGATGTTGTCACAGATGCCTTGTATGCCCCTTGTTCCCAATTGTGAGTATGCAGTCATCAATGCCACTGCAAAAGTAGCTTTCTTGCCATTCACATTCATTAGTCTTCCACATGGTTTCTGGTGGAAGAACTGGGCATGGATAGATAGCCACATGGTTTCTAGCATTAGCACATGGAGGCAGCATTGTCTGGTGGCAGCAATGTCCATAGACACCATCATAGCCTGTTTTGGTAGCACGGTCCAAGAGATATCAACCAGGCTTCAGCTAGTTACACAATTCACTCACATCAATATGTCCTTTCATATTGGCAACATAGCTTAAGGCAGTGGCATAAACTGTGGACGTATTCATAGTCTTTTGTAGTAAAAAGGGCCATGGACATCAACATGGCCCCGGACTGCAGTAGGGCAACAGGTACAAACATGGTGCTCTGGCTGCATGGACCATATATATCGATGTGGCTTCCAGTAGCAACCTAAACCATGAACACTAATATGGCTTCCTGTCATAGCATATACTGTCGACATCCATCTGGTCTCCAAAGGTAGCACAGGGCTCAAATATTCCCATGACCTCCATGGACAGTCCACACTACAGACATACACACGAACTGGGGCTTCAATACTACCTGGGTCAGCAGACAGAAAATACTAACATGGACCATAAAGGTCTTTAGAGAAGGTTCCATCCAGAAAATAAACTGCCCTTCATTCTGGATATCATGTCATTGTCAAAACTAGGGTGATCACAAGATTTGGTGATGAGTTACTATGGGAGATAAAGGCCACTTGAAATATCCCAGCCATGGGTAGTGGACCTCTATGGCTTATCAGGTATGACCTATGTGCTTTCAGATTGATGACTGAGATACTGTAGAAGAGTATTAATTTGTCATTTTGTGATGCAATAGTGGCTTTGTTCTTTCCATAAGAATATCTATGAAAAGATAGACAGTATTTCCATAAGTGTTCTCTGTTTGTTTGTTTGTTTGTTTGTTTTTGTTGTTGTTCCTAAGCTACTATTGGCTCTGCAGTCTCCTTTAGGAAGCCACATTGTTGCCCTCCACTGCTTCCAGGGGTCTTTCAGACTACTCAAAGTAGTCTTGACAAGTGTCAGAGGCCACTGCCATGTTTGTTTTCTCCATATTCTATTCTGAATTAGTTACAATTCCATGGTTCTGATAAAGAGAAATTCATCCATTTTAAATAACTAAACTTTAACTGAAACCCTTAGCAATCTAGTTTATAAACACTGTAACTTGCATCGATTAGATTTGGTGATTATAATCTGATAACTTTTCTTAAAACATTTTATTTTGTCATATATGAAGAAACGTACAGGTCTAAACTATATAGGGGACACTAAAAATTAAATAGCAAGAATAAATACAACTCAATTTCAAAAAAAATGAGTAATATCTCTAACTATATTTCCAAATAAAAATATAAATTTTCTTTTTCTCTATTTGTTATTTTATTTATTTATATTTCAAATGTTATCCCTTTTACTTTTCTCCTCCAAAAGCCCACTATTCCATGCCCTCTCCCACTTTCTTCTATGAGTGAGCTACCCTACCCACCCATCCATTCCTACCTCACCACTTTAGCATTCTCCTATGCTGGGTCACCCAGTCTCCACGTGACCAAGACCCTCCCCTCCTACTGATACCAGAGAAGGCAATCCTCTGCTATGTAAGAAGCTGCAGCAATGTATCCTTCCATTTGTACTCTTTGATTGGTGGTTTAGACCTTGGGAGCTCCGAGGGAGGGTCTGGTTGGTTGATAATATTCTTCTTCCTAATGGGTTGCAAACCCATTCATCTCCTCAGTCCTTCCTCTAACTCTTCCATTGCAGTCCCTGTGCTCAGTTTGATGGTTGTCTGAGACCTCCCACATCTGTTTTGTCAGGCTCTGATAGAGCCTCTCAGGGGAAAGACATACCAGGATCATATCAGCAAGTGTTTCTTGGCATGAGCACTACTTTCTGGGTTTGGTGTCTACAGAAGAGATGTATTCCTAGGTGGGACAGTGTCTGGATGATCTGTTATTTACTTTCTGCCCTACTCCTTGTCCCTGCATTTTCTTTAGAAACAAACAATTCTGTGTTATTTTTGGAGTCCCAGTCCTCAACCTGGTGCCATGCCTAAATTCTGTATATGGTTTCTATAAGTTCTTTCTCCCTGTTATTGGGTATTTCAGCTAATGTCATCCATGTTTGGTCCTGGGAGCCTCTTGCTTTCCTGGCATCAGAGATTTTCTATTGGCTATCCTCAGTTCTCCATTACCCAAGCTTCATACCTCCATTCAATTTCTAGCCCCTTTGTGGTTCTCCGCTGTCTTCTCCCATACGTGATCCTGCCCCCTTTTTTCTCTAACCCTACTCTCTGCCTCCCAAGTCCCCCTCTCCCTCTAACTCTCAAGATTATTTTCATCCTTCTGAGCACTTTATTGTGCTCTTGATTCTTTCTTTGGTTTCATATGGTCTGTGAGCTGTAGCTTGGGTATTCCATGCTTTTGTTTGTCTAATATCCACTAATAAGTGAATACATACCATGTGTGTTTTTTTGACATTCAGTTACTCACTCATGATTGTATTTTCAAAATCCATCCATTTCTCTGAAAATTTCATTAAGTCATTATTTTCAATAGCAGAGTAGTAATCCATTGTGTAAGTGTACCACATTTTCTGGGTCCATTCTTCTGTCTTGGAATATCTGAGTGGTTTCTAGCTTCTGGCTATTAAAGATAAGGTAGCTACAGATATAGTGGAGCATGTGCCCTTGTTTGATATTGGAGTATCGTTTGAGTATATACTCTGTAGTGGTATAGCTGTGTCCTCAGGTAGTACTATGTCCAAATTTCAGAAGGAACACTAGACTGATTTTAAGAGTGATTGTACCAGCTTGCAATCCTACCACCAATGGAAGAGTGAACGCTATTTCTCCACAACTTTGCTAGCATCTGCTGTTACCTGAGGGTTTTTTTTTTCCATTCTGATTTGAATGAGGTAGAATCTTGGGGTGGTTTTGATTTACATTTACCTATGACTAAGGGTGTTGAACATTTCTTTAGGAGCTTCTCATTAACTCTTAATTCTTCAGTTGAGAAGTCTTTAGCTTTGTATCCTATTTTTAGTAGGCTTTTTTGGTTCTTTGTAGTCTAACTTCTTGAGCATTTTGGATATATTGGCTTGTAGGGTTAGTAAAGATCTTTTCCCATTATGTAGGTTGCCATTTTTCTCCTCTTGACAGTGTCTTTTGCCTTGCAAAAGCTTTTCAATTTTATTAGATCCCATTTGTCTATAATTGATCTTAGAGCCTGAGTCATTGGTGCTCCGTTCAGGAAATTTTTTCCTGTGCCAAGGTGTTCAAGGCTCTTTCCCACTTTTTCTTCTATTAGATTCAGTATATATGGTTTTATCTGGAGTTTTTTGATCCACTTGTACTTGAGCTTTGTTCAAGGAGATAAGGATGGATCAATATGCATTCTTCTAGATGCCAACTGCCACCTGAGCCACCACCATTTGTTAAATATGCTTCCATTTTGCCACTTGATGGTTTTAGCTTCTTTATCAAAGATCAGGTAACAATAGATAGGAATGTGGGTTTAATTCTGAGTCTTCAATTCCATTGATTTATCTGTTTATCTCTGTATCAATACCATGCAGTTTTATTTATCACTATTACTCTGTGATAGAGCTTAAGGTCAGGGATGGTGAGTTCCTAAGAAGTTGTCCTGTTGTTGAGGATAGTTTACACTATCCTGGGTTTATTGTTAGTCTAGATGAATTTGAGAATTCCTTTTTCTATCTCTGTGAAGAATTGAGTTGTAGTTTTGATGGGAATTGCATTGAATCTATAGATTGCATTAGGAAGACCATTTTTACTATGTCATTCTGCCCAGAGAATAGATCTTTCCATCTCCTTAGGTCTTCTTAGATTTGTCTCTTCAGAGGCTTGAAGTTCTTGTTATACAAATCTTTCACTTGCTTGGATAGAGTTACACCAAGATGTTTTATATTATTTGTGACTATTGTGAAGGTTGTTGTTCCCTTATTTTCTTTCTCAGCCAATTTATACTTTGAGTAGAGTAAGTCTACTGATTTGTTTGAGTGAATTTTATATCCAGCCACTTTGCTGAAGTTGATTATCAGCTGAAAGAGTTTTCTGGTGGAATATTTGGGGATCACTTAAGAATACTTTCAAATCATCTGCAAATAGTGGTAGCTTTACTTCTTCATTTCTGAATATTATTCATTTGACCTCCTTTTGTTGTCTAATTGCTCTGGGTAGAACTTTGAGTACTATATTGAGTGAGATAGGGAGAGAATGGGTAGTCTTTTCTGATCTCTGATTTTAGTCAGATTGCTTTCAGTACATGTCCATTTAGTTTGATGTTACCTATTTTGCTTTTATTATGTTTAGGTATGGGCCTTGAATTCCTAATTTTTCCAAGATTTTGAACATGAAGGGGTGTTTTTTGTTTGTTTGTTCTTGTTTGTTTGTTTTTGTCAAATGCTTTTCAGCATGTAATGAGATGATTATGTATTTTTTATTTGAGTTTGGTTATATAGTGAATTACGTTTATGTATTTCCATATATTGAATCATCCCTGAATTCCTGGGATGAAGCCAACTTGATTATGTTGAATGATTGTTTTGATATGTTCTGGGATACAGTTTGCGAAAAATTTATTGAGTATTTTTGCATCGATTTTCATATGGGAAATTGGTGTGAAATTCCCTTTCTTTGTTGGGTCTTTGTGTGGTTTAGGTATCAGCATAACTGTTACTTCATAGTACAGGTTAGAAAGTCTTCTTTCTGTTTCTATTTTGTGGAATAGTTAGAAAAGCATTGGCTTTAGGTCTTCATTGAAGTTCTGATAGAAATCTGTACTAAAACCAGCTGGTCATGGCATTATTTTTTCTGTTGGGAGACTTTCAATGAGTGCTTTTATTTTTTTAGGGGTTTTGGGACTCTTTAGATAGTTTATCTGATTCCGATTTAAATTTGGTACCTGCCCTGTTTTTTTAAAAAACATCCATTTCATTTAGATTTTTCAGTTTCATTGAGAATCAGCTTTTTTTTTTTTTTTAGTATTTGATGATTTTTTGAATTTCTTTGGTTTCTGTTGTTATGTCTCCCTTTTCATTTCTTATTTTGTTAATTTGGATAATGTCTCTGTGCCCACTTGTCAGCATGGCTAACGGTTTATCTATCTTGTTGATTTTCTCAAAGAACCAGCTGCTGGTTTTGTTGAGTCTTTGTGTAGTTCCCTTTGTTTCTACTTGGTTGATTTTAGTTAGCCCTGAGATTGATTATTACCGGATGTCTACACCTCTTGAGAGTGTTTCTTTCTTTTTGCTTTAGAGCTTTAGGTGGGCTGTGAAGTTGATAGTGTATTCTGTCTCCAATTTCTTTATATAGACACTCAAAGCTATGAGTTTCCTCTAAGCGCTGATTTCATTGTGTCTCATAGGTTTGGGTGTGTTGTGCTTTAATTTTTGTTAAATTCTAAAAATTCTTTTATTTCTTTCTTTCTTTCTGCCCTGCTCTATGATTTAGTAGAGAGTCTTTCTTTCTTTCTTCCTTCCTTCCTTTCTTTCTTTCTTTCTTTCTTGCTTGCTTGCTTCCTTCTTTCTTTCTTTCTTTCTTTCTTTCTTTCTTTCTTTCTTTCTTTCTTTCTTTCTTTCTTTCTGCCCTGCTCTATCATTTAGTAGAAAGTTGTTCAGTTTCCACAAGTATATGAGATTTCTTTTGTTTTGGTTGTTTTTGAAGGTGAGCTTTAGCTCAGGGTTATCTGGTAGGATGCACAGGATTATTTCAATCTTCTTATATCAATTAAGACTTGATTTCTGTCTGATTATATGGTCAATTTTGGAGAAGGCACTATGAGTTGCTAAGAAGAATGTATATTCTTTTGTTTTAGAGTGAATGGTTCTATAGATATCTGTTCATAACTTCTGTTACTTTCACTGTGTCTCTGTCTTTTTGGTTTGTTTGTTTGTTTGTTTGTTTGTTTGTTTCTATGATCTGTCAATTAGTGATAGTGGGGTGTTGAACTCTCCCACTATTATTGTGTGAGTCTCAATGCATGACTTTAGTTGTAATAACATTTCTTGTAATGTGGTGCCTTTGCATTTGGAGCATAGATGCTTAGAATGGAGAGTTCATCTTGGTAGATTTTTCCTTTGACAAGTATGAAGTGTCTTTCCTTATCATTTTTTGACAACTTTTGGTTGAAAGTCAATTTTATTTGATATCAGAATGGCTATTCCATCTTGTTTCTTGGGACCATTTTGTTGAATTTTTTTTTCCAGCCTTATACTGTGAGATATTGTCTCTCTTTGTCACTGAAGTATGTTTCCTATATGCAACAAAATGCTTGGTCCTGTTTACATATTCAGGCTCTTAGTCTATGTCTTTTTATTGGGAAATTGATTCCATTGATGTTAAGAGAGATTAAGGACAATGACTGTCACTTCCTGTTATTTTTGTTGTAAGAGATGGAATTATGTTTGTGTGGCTCTCTTTTGGGTTTGTTGTGAGCAGATTAATTTCTTGCTTTATCTTAGGTGTAATTTTTCTTCTTTTGTTGGAGTATTCCATTTATTAACCTTTGTTGGGCTGGATTTGTGGAAAGGTATTGCTTAAATTTGGTTTTGTCGTAGAGTATCTTGGTTTCTCCATCTATGGTACCTCAGAGTTTTAATGAGTACAGCAGCCTGGGCTGGCATTTTTGTTCTTTTGTTTTGTATGACATCTGCCCAAGATCTTCTGGTTAATAGAGTGTCTGTTGAGAAGTCTGGTGTTAATATGTTAGGTCTGCCTTTAGATATTACATGACATTTTCCCATTACTGACTATAATATTCTTTCTTTTTTCCTGTGCATTTGGTGTTTTGTTTATTATGTAATAGAAGGAATTTCTCTTCTGGGCCAATCTATTTTGTAGTCTATGTGTTTTTTTGTGTGTTTATGGGCATCTTTTTCTTTAGATTACCAAAGTTTTCTTCTATAATTTTTGAAATTGTTTGTTGTCCCTTTGAGTTGGGAATCTTTGCTCTCTTCTGTACCTATTATTCTTAGGATTGGTCTTTTTTGTGTGTATCTTGGGTTTCCTGATGTTTTGGATTAATACCTTTCTTCATTTAGCATTTTCTTTGCCTGTTCTGTCAGTTTTCTTTGTTATCTTCTATACTTGTGGTTTTCTCTTCTATCTCTTGTATTTTGTTTGTGATGCTTGACTCCTGATCTCTTTCAGAGGTTTTCTATCTCCAGGATTGTCTCCCTTTTTGATTTCTTTATTGTTTCTATTTCCAGGTTTAGATCTTGTTGGAGTGTGTGTGTGTGTTTCTGTACTTTTCTAAGGTATTTATGTATTTCCTCTTTAAGAGCTTCTAACTCTTTACCTATAATCTCCTGAATTTCTTTAAGGGAGTTTATTTATGTCCTTCCTAATATACTCTATTATCATCATGAGGTATGATTTTAGATCAGAATCTTGCTTTTAAGCATATTGGATTATCCAGGGCTTGCTGTGTTGGAAGACTGGGTTCTGATAGTGCTATGTGACCTAGGTTTCTCTTGATCATATTCTTGTGCTTGCCTTTCATCATCTGGCTATCTCTGGTATTAGCTGATCTTGCAGTCTCTGAGTGAATCTTTTGAGTCTGTGTACATGGGCATGTCAACACTCCTTGGAGACAGCTTTTCTCTGGGAGGTATTGGTGTTAGGAGGGCTGTGGCACAGGTCCAGCTTCCAGGCTCAGATGGAAACGGAAAGGAAGCTGGCCCTGACTGTGCTGAGTTTCCTGAGTCTACTGGGCTTGGAGCAGGTCCCACTTGGGCCAGCTATAGAGGCAGTACTAGTGGTGTCACCTGTGAGCTTGGGTATTTCTGCTCTCCAGGGCACCAAGTTTTTATCTGTGATAGCTTGGATGTGGCAGCCTGTGATACAGGGTCAGCTCTTGGGCCAGAAATATAAATTTTTAATGACTAACTTTTAAAAGACAGCTTGTATTTTCAAACATCCAAACAGGCAAACCAAAACCAATGTGAAATATTACTTCACTCAAATAAGAATTTATATTTTCCAAAAGAAACAACAACAAAACTCTTCTCATTGAAAGAGGGAGAAAATTACAAAAACAAAACCCACCACCACCAACAACAAAACTACCACCACCACCAACAACAACAAAAAAAACCCAACAAAAAACAAATACCCAAAACCCAGAAAAACAACAACGACGACAACAAACCATATCCAAACCAAATGTAGAATTACAGTGTGCAGTCTAAATGCATTCATCTATAAAACATTTCTACAGCTAAAGTTCTTGAATCATAACAGGTAGCAGAAAATCTGTAAGAGCCAAAGACTCGTGGGGTTTGCTGTTTGTATAACCTAAGAATGTCAGAAGCAACATCTATAAAGTATCAAAAACAAGTTTTTCACAGGGCAGTGGTGGCACATGACTGTGCTGAGTTTCCTGCACTTGGGAGGCAGAGACAGGTGGATTTCTGAGTTCAAGGCCAGCCTGGTATACAGAGTGAGTTCCAGGACAGCCAGGGCTATACAGAGAAACCTGCCTTGAAAAAAAAAAATCCATTCTTTGCTAAATATGAGATAACAAAGCATACAAGGACAACAATAGACATACTAAAGTGGACAGGGGGAAGCTCTTTGTTTTCTTTCTTTCTTTCTTTCTTTCTTTCTTTCTTTCTTTCTTTCTTTCTTTCTTTCTTTCTTTCTTTCTTGAAGTTTCTACTTATTTCATTACTGTGGTCTGAGAGTGAGAAGGCTGTTTTGAGAATATATTGCTGAGGAATTTGATCTGTTCTCTGTCTCTTGGGTACAGGTTTAAAATTATCTGTTTGTGATGATATTGTTTTGAATATGGTTATATGTTTGTGTTCCTTGTTGTTGTATTCCTATAGGAATCTGAGGAACCCCCTTCCTCCTTCTCCATGCATACACAGTACTAAAATGGCTGTTAAAGTCACTATTAGCATATAAAATATCATTGCTAGCTGATGGTGTTCAAGTAATAATTCTTTGCTTTCTGATCTGGTAAATATGAGAGACTGTGGCACTGTTTCATACTCCATAAACATACAGACTTCCATTATATCTTCTTGAACATGATAGACTTTGTCTCTTAGAATCATGAGTAAAGTAAATTCTCTTTATTTACATTGTTTTTGCCAAGCATTTTCTCACAGCAAAAAGGAAAATCACTAATGCACAATTTTCCCAATTTGTAATCTACTCTTGCTATATACAATATGCAGCATATAAAACACTTCCTGAAGATCAATCTGTGATTCTCCTTATTCATTCAGTTACATTTCTGATTTCCTCAAGTCTCAATCATTTATCTTATTACTCCATTATGAGTTTAATACAACGGATTCAACAGAAATCGCTCTTATTAACATTCCATTTCCTTCTTTTTTGAAAATAAATAAACAGCATATTCAGTAAAAATGTTTTCTTTGGTAACAGTTTGAAAACATGATCCTATTTCTTGCTTTTAAAATGAAACAAGTCACATTACCACAGGTCTGCCAATACTTCACTTTCTGATATCCTTTTATAGTTGATTTTTTTATCATAGAATCTCTTTGTTTTATATCATTCCCTTCTAATGATAAAAATCATCTATAAAGAACTTTTTATAATTAAAATCTAAAATGAAGCTCACAAGTTCTTTGATTATCTCAAATATTTAGATGTAAAAATGTCTGTTTCTTTGTTCCATATAAACATATACTGAAATATATTATTTCAATATTTTTTATGTATGAATAAAGGCTTCAAATCATTTATCAACTGTATTCTAAGACTGATTTTCAGAGAAGCAGATGCAGACTGAGTATAAAAGTGTATAATGTGCTAAACGTAAAATACCTCTGTACACATGTAACATGTTTTCTCAGTGTCCATAATTATCCTATATAGGGAGTGGAGCTCTTACATAAAACTGACAGGTATAATTTCTATCTTTAATAAGTCTCAAATGGTGACAATCACAAATGGCAAAATTTTTCATAAATATTCATAGTTTTATGAGTACCCTTTTTCTGCTAGAAAATCTGAGCAGTGAAAATAATAGTAAGAAACAAGTATCAAGATTTATGTTTCTTAAGCAATGTAAGAATGATCTATGATGACTATTTAATCTTAAACTATTCATAGAATTAACACATTCTTGTTCTTTTCATTATCAAATGGATTTCTAATTGAACATTTATATAAATAAACCAGTGCTTATAAACCTTGACAAAATATTTAAATATAGAAATTCATACTATATATGACCATATGTATGACCTACCTATATAGTATATATGACTATGTAACATATATGTCTTTAAACACATATATGATGAATTCTTAAATTTCCATTCTCTCTAAAATTCTAAATAATAGCTAAAATGTGTCATAAAATGTGGGAGACTATTAACAGAATGATAGCTACAGTTTGTTGTAGGTCACACAGCAAACAAGAGCTATAATTGTCTATTTATCCAGATAGAATATACTTTTCTATTTATCTGAAGGCTGTTCATGAAACAATGTCTCATAATTTCTCAGCACTTACAGTCTTTCTATAAAAAAATAAAGAAAGTGCAGGTGTTTTATAACATGTATTTTATTTCAGTGAGAGAACAGTAAATCAGTAACTTACAATATCTGTAATACATTTAGCTCACAAATCAGTTTTATCATCTTCAGTCAAGAATCTCTTCATTTTAGTTTCAAATGACACAACACGATCATCTAGAAAGCAGGACAGGAAAGCAGCTTGTGATATGTGATTTCTGTCACAACACAGTTCTATTTCTCTAGTTATGACAGCCAGATGCCCAACAGCTGCTACCATCTGAGTTGACATGTATTGACAAAAGGGTGGCAAGCAGAATAAATAGTGATTTTAGGATGGGCCGAAATGAAGCATAACTTAATTGAACAAGTTAATGAATCACCACAATACTAATGTACAACCAAGATTTTTCTTAACAATCACAAAAGTATGGTAGAACATGTGCATATTCTCAGAGCCAGTAAGATATGTGAATCTGATATCACATATGGTAGATGTTGTAAACTATTTACCTACCATTTAAGCACATCAACTTATGTGTGGGTTTTGCTTCAAATATCCTTTCAGTTGTAAAAGTATTTTGTTTAACTTTTATGCATTTTTCCTATATTTAAGCAAATAAATAAAAGCTAGTTGTATTTCATTGAAACAATAGCACGGAATATTTTGAAATCATGCCAGAATAGTAATCTTTTAATACTTTTCATGGTTCATCTTGTTGATGTTAATGCTGTACCTTTTATGTGATGGTTTCAGTTTATCTTAGTGTTTTGTCTCTTCTAGAAAATTGACAAGGAGCACATCCACAGAATAGGTAGCTAACAGCAATTGTTTCCAGGGTTACAGATGATAGGTTTTGCTTCTTAACACCCTCTTAGCATTCTTTATTGAGAATGATTCCTTTGATGTCCTATGCGTTTGGATATCGAGGATGGAGTTCTGCCAAGGAAGCCATGATAGACCATATTACATTTAAGCATGCACAATACTTTGTATTGGTGATAATATTGAAAAATATATTGTGTATTTTCCTATCAAGATACTAATATATAACCGTAAAAGTATTAAAACCCATAAAACAACAGCAAAATTAATTGAGAAAAGGCATTTTCAGTGTATTCAAGCTATCACAAAAGAATATACTCTAAATGATATGAAAGTTACATTTTTGAGCATATTCTTTAATTAAGTTATTTTTCCTGTCATTTGAAAACAAAACTTGTAGAGAATGTAATCTAGTTCAATGATTCAACTAATGAAAACTACTTTAGAAAGTAGGATTCCATATCTGTCAACTTTTATTACTTTATCAACGTTTCCTTAAGCAAACTTCTGTGCATGACAAACTATCACTTGCTTTCAACAATGATTCCTATGGGTTCAGATTGACAATATTTATTCATAGGAAGCTCACTGCATAGTGTCTGTGAGTTCCCAAATAAGAATATAAATCTGTATTGTGACAAATACCATGTTTCCCTATAAGATAAAAGGAAGGAATAGTGCTGAATGTTGCTGATAGCATTCAAATCTTCACAGTAGCATTGTCAAGAAATAATTCT
Organism: Mus minutoides; assembly: GCA_902729485.2. NCBI lineage: Eukaryota > Metazoa > Chordata > Mammalia > Rodentia > Muridae > Mus > Mus minutoides. The sequence goes on along the minus strand of CACVCL010028791.1, from coordinate 36,751 downwards.
ACCTGGCTTTTAGAGAATTTCATTCTGCATTCCTTTAGATTAAATACATACTTGAAATGAACCGTATTTATTCTGCTGAAATACTTTCCTTTCCTTTCCTTTCCTTTCCTTTCCTATGGCAATATTGGCTTTCTGACTTATCATTTTGAATACATTATCTCCAAAGTCTGTGCTGTGCACATAGAAGACAACCCTGACATAATGTATTCAGACTTCGGGATTGTGTCAGAAACCTTGTTGACTCCAATTCCTTTCAACACCAAACAAAATTATATATGGTGATGCATACACTGATTTTGTCAGTTTCTAAGTATTGGAGAATAGAAAGCAGAAAGTAACATTTTGTTTCAATGAACATTGCTTTTTAAATTGTAATGAAAACTTAAGTTGGAAGAAAATGTATGTTTTTCATAATTCTGTGTTCATATTGCACAAATTATTACTTTAGATGTGGTTTTTGCTTTATAAGTCAGTGTGTAAAAATGGGTAGTTAGTGATGATAATGATTTTTGGCAGTAGAAATCAATGGTCCTGACATAGCAAACCTTACAAACTTTGTGTATCATTCCCTAGAAAACAGTCAACAAGTGGTCCATAAAACTCAATAACCAATGTGCTTATTTGAAGAATCAGAAACATTAAATTAATTATTGTCATGAAATATGAATTTTTACAATACTATAAAATATACTGTTCATGATTAGGGTCCCATAAATTTCAAGTACATTCAGATCTTCTGAGTTAAAGGTTCTCTTTTCTAGGGATTCTTATCCATATATCATTTTATAGTAGATCTATAGATCAAATATGTATATGAAAATGATTTCAAAATATTAGGTACTGTCTCAAGTATGTCCCAATATTGTTTTACAAAGAGGAGTATGAAAGAAAAAGATGTTATTATTTAACCTAGTATATAATTACAATTTTATCACAGAGAACTTGCAAAAAACTCCACAAAAGCAATACTAATGACTTACAAACATCTATCTCACTCTCAGACATTGTTTGATAAATTAATACCGCTATTCTAAAGCTGACAGACATTTAATTCCACTTAGTATTTTTACTATAAAATATATTTTCAATGCACTGATCAAGCAGAAAAATATTCCTTAAACACTCATAACTTCATCATCACTTGAAATTTATTTCTACATGTTACAATGTACTCACATGTACACTTGTTTATACTCATATACAGATATACTTATATACAAATACACACACATATATATAATAGGCTAGGATCCACATGTGTGAGAGAAAACATAGGTTTTATCTTTTTAATAGTTTGTGATTTTGCTTAACTTACATGTTTTAAATTTATTCATTTTTTCTTCACATTCTGTGATTTTGTTTTCCAAATATAGAATATCTCATCATAAACATATATGTATTTAATATACATTCACTATCTATATGTTGATGGAAAATTGTTTATTTTATTTCCTTGCTATAGTTAATAAAGGACCAGTAAAATATGAAGACATTAAGTCATATTTTAGAAAAACTAGCTTTTTTTTACAACTAAAGTTTTATAATTTTGACTATTTGCAAATGAAAAGTTCTTTGCCTCTTCAGTTTTATCTGAGTCTTTAGTTTTTGTATATCAATTTTTTCTATTCTCTTACAAAAATTTCGATTAATAATATATTCAATTATGCAGAAGGATTAATAACTTTTTATATTTATTTATGTATTTATCTATGTATTTATTTCTTTACATCCCAAATGTTGCTCTGCCACAGTGTCCCCTCTTCCTTGCCCCCTCTTTTTTTTCTGTAAGAGGGTAGGCCCTTCTAAGGTTTCACCCTATCCTCGTATATCAAATCTCTGCAGGATTAGGCACATCTTCTTCTACTGCAGCCAGACTATTTTAATACCTTTGTGAAACTTTCAAATCTCTATGAATTTCTTGTGAATAAATGTGAAAAGGAGACAGTTGAACCCAGACCTTTGGGTAGGTAGAGAAAAATTATATAGTAGAAAGTATTGCCTAGTCTTTGGCTCCAGCTCTTGGTAGTGTCCATATACTTATAGTAACTCTTGGGATCAAGGCCTCTATCTAGTTAGAGCTTTTTTTGTGGGGTTCATCTGACTCACTGAAGGAATTTTCCCCTTGTGGCTAGTAGTAGAAACCAGAAACAGTACATGCCTAATTCTTAGCTCTCTATAGATTCTCAGTGTTTCTAAAACAAAGAGGTCTTACCTAATTTTAAGAATGAGAGAATTTCATGAAGTTCTTACAAAACGCATACTTGTTATTTATTTTCATATATAGTTGAAACTTCCAACTGAACATCTGTCTTTCATTATTATGCCAGTGATGTTGATTTTATAGCTTTCCTCAGCATTTTTCAGGTAGAGTACACTGCTAACTGTGATACCATTCTGTACATATGTTTGTGTGGGACCAGGGGAGCCATGGAAGGAATTGTGGGGAGCAGGACTGGGGCAAGAGTTGGATCAAGGAAATCCAAACTCTAGAAATCTCGTCCTGAGATCTGCAGGAATAGAATCCTCTGTAACACACACTCCCTGTGTCTGGGCCTTCATGTTCCCAAGCATGTAACTTACCATCCAACCCCCACCTCTGCCACTTTTGAGGTGGTCACAGAGACTTATGTCCAGGTTATAGGGTAACTTCTTCCCACCTTATAAAGTCATGTCCAGAAAACATCTAAAATACCTCTTCATGTAAGTAAGGCATTCCCAGACGGCTAGTTCTGTCCAGTGTCCAGTGACATATACTGAAGACTGTGCCCACTCCCCAAAAGTTTAAGTAGCCTTTGTTCCACACAATTAAAGAATGCTCAGTGAAGTTTTCTTCTGGAGAAGTCTGCTTCTTGTCTTGCTCACCAGCTGCCTGAGATCTCCATCCTCCTCCCCTCCTGGCCAGCCTTTCTGCCTATTCTTTCCTCCCAGACCAAAAGTCTGATTATCACTTTAAGGGAGGAGGAAAGGAGTTAGAATGACATGTTTGAACTTATTCTTTGTGTCTATTCGGTATTTGAATCTTTTGCGTGATATCTCCCGTATATTCCCCCCCTTTTACTGGATCTTTCTACTTTCTGTTTCTGTATTATCATTTGAGATTCCTCATGTCAGCATGATCTTGCTGTTTGTTTTCTCTTGCTGGGCTGATTTCTGTGAATTTTGTAACCATGTTGACCAGGGTGAGATATCTTTTTCTGTGTATTTTCTTAAAGCAATTCACCTCTACTTAGAAAAATATTTCAATTGCTGTTGTTTTAAGGAATACAGAATCATATCTATCATGGTTCTGAAAATGCGAATTTAAATTCTGCTTACATTTTTACTGTATTTTTGACATTTGGGTATATTAAGAAAATATTAGGTTTCTCCACAGCAAGAAGCTTAACATGTATGTGGTTGTGAATGTACAAAAAGAATAATATATCAAGTTATATAAAAGAATCATATATCTGCATAATATTTGTCTGACCAACATCAAAATGTAGCTTCAGAATCTATAGCAGTGTGTATTGTGCATGTATGTGTGTGCATTTCTGTTATTTTTGTTTTAAGCTATGAAATAAGTGAACTGAATTATAGAAATTCTAGTCTTTTATAAAAGCTTTTATTATATATGAATATAGTGAGTCTATAGATTTTTTTATATTCTAAATTTTGTGTGTCTGATGAGTACATTTATACAACTGCCAGTGAGCACACAGAAAATATTTTACATTGGAAAATTATTCTGTTTAATTACATAATGGATCTTTGTAATTGAGTTTCATGTTTTCAAATCTATTCATATTAAAATTTTTATAATTACTATAAAACATCAGGATTCACAGAGTGTCTTCATGTAGTTTAAAGAAAATAAAATTTATGTATATTTATCTCCAATTTGTTACTTCTAGTCAAGGAAAAACTTAGAAAATGAAAAATAAAACTAAGAACATTACTGTGAGGAAGACTGGAAGTTATTCAATAAATTAGGGCCCAGTACTATGTAGAACACTGAGTTATGAAAGTGGACATAAAGATTTACAATAAACCTTGGGGTAGTGATATTCACTATCCTACCCATATGGCCAAATAAAAGAGAACTACAGTGAACGTATAAGAATCAGTGTTGTTCTAATGTTTCTGTTTTTAAAGTCACATTGCACCTCTCCTGTGTTGTTTTAAAATTGGCTTGAATGTGTTGTTGATCTGGCTGCAGGGTTAATTGCCTGCCTGTTATCTTCAGAAAGTTATTACTTTGGTCATTCAACACGGTGATTGTTGACTTTCTGAGTATTGAATTGCTGACACCTATTTCTTCCTATGAAATAATTGCATTCATATTTGATAATTTTGACATGTGAGCCAAAACAGAACAAAACAGCAGGATAATGAGCATTCGATTCTAAGTTAATTGTAGCACTGTACATAATTTGTATACATAAATTTTGTTTTAGTGTATAATTTGATATGAGCTGAACTGCAGAAAATCTAAGCTAAGAGCATCACAAAAAACATCACTGTATTTTATCCATTTACTGTAAACATGTTAATATTTAAGAGCAACAGAATTTGTAGAACTTTAGTTTGCTAGTTAATAATTTAAATAATCTTGTTAAGTGAATACAAAATTATTTATTAGTAAAGTTGAAGACATGAACAAAGATTAAGATCACCACTGAATTTATTTCCCAAACAGTGATGGCAAAACAGACAAATGTTTATGTACATTTGATCTCAAAATGTACATTTGTTCTGAACAGTTCCTTTTGAACCCATGGGTATCTTTGTGTAGACATAGGCTTTGAATATATGTTTTATATTCTGTTATATCCACAACATTTTCTACCATACTATAGTTAATTATAGTGTATGTTTTCAAATGCATTAGTAATTCAAGGCAAATTATAACAAATTGATTTTAACAGAGATTGCTATATTGTATGAATTTTGACAATATTCTTAATTGTGAAACTTGCACACAACAATGTTATTCATGAGAAGACCTTCAATACTCCTAATTGTGATTAAGAGTATAATAAATGAGGCCTCAATTCTTAGACAAGGCCATAGTAATCATAAAACAAATGTGTCTGGTCTTTTATTTTTCTAGAATACTATATCCACTAGTGAGCATGGATTTATAAAAAAAAACGGGGGGTAAGAATAATTATAGTCACCACAGTAATATTGATAGAAGGAAAAATAGTAGAGGTACTAGATAAAGGAATCTATTAACACTCACGAACTTGCAATTCAGATTGCCCATAAAGATCATCTAAAAGGTGTAGCTATGTTTCATGAATCAATAAAATTTGAAACCAATCCCTTTCAGTAAGATTTTATTAACCTCATATTTTACAACTGTACTTTAAAATATTTAACAATTGTTAAGTGTGATTACAGATTTGATCAATAAGACTCCAAATTCTCCATTCAATGTTATTTTCTGAACATATATGGAGACCTACAATTTGGTTGAATAAGAGATTTTGTGTTACTGGATAAACAGGCAAATGATATTAAAATTAAATTAATTAAAATTCAAATTCATTAAGATTCATTTCATCAGACAAATTTAACATTTTGGCAATATATCTATGTAAAATGCTTGTTCAGCATTTGCTGGCCTTCAAACTGTACCATCAACATTGCGGATGTAAAACATAGATTTAACATATTTTAGAAATATATGTACATTAAAAATGTAAATAAAATGGTTTCCAATAGTCATCATCAGCAGTGGGCTATTCAATTTCTTAACATGTCTTTCCATATAAAAAATTCAAAACAAAAAACTTTCATCAGAATATTTATTAAATATATGCAACTAATTTGCTCATTTATTAGACCATCTAAATTTATGAGTCACAAATACTTCATTAGTCTTATTCTTTAGAATTTTTCTACAGGTACACAGTGTATTATGATTTTATATATATATATTCCCATTTTCCCCTTTAATCTCCCCTAGGACCTTCTACCAGATCTTCCTCACAACACCAAATCCTCCTTACTTATTTATGAATTTATTTTTTATGAGTCCAGTTACAGCTGCCAAAATTTGTTTGGGTATCATGTCATCTACTGGAGAATGGATAACCTACTAATGTCCACAATCCCCCATCACCCTAATGTGTCTTCCTCCCACTCTCCAGTGTTCCTCAGCTAGGGATGGAACCTTGCTGTCATTTCTGTCTGTATGCTGAAAGGTTTAATGTCTTAATCCTGTGAAGATAATTGAGTACCTGAGGAACATATGGGCCGTAGTCATCTCCTGTCCCAATGACAGCTTTTTCACTGCGCTCCTCCAAATCCACCAGCTCTTATTGTTTTCTAACTACTCTTTTTTAAAGTTTCCCAAGCATTATTGGGATGGTTGATATAGCTGTCTCATTACTGATGAGCATACAGTCACATACTATCAGCACTTTTGAGATTATTCATCATTATCCATTCCAATAAGAAATTCCCTTGACTATGATTGGGAGCAATACAAATCAAAGGTATGAACATAAATATTAAGTAATCCATTTGACTGTGTGATTGATCATTTAGAAACACAATAGCTATAAGTTATGGGCTACAACTTTCCTATTCATGGGTACTGATGATGTTTACAGTACTACATGTGGATTTCTTCCTATGGAGAAGATCTTAAGTCCAATCAAGAGTATGTGTGGTTACTGACATAAACAGCTCTGGCACTGGTGAGTGAACATGAATTGTCTGGCTGGTCTGTATTGTACATAAACAGAACCAAGCTAGGGTAATAACACTGATTTTTTTCCCCTCTCCTAGCAGTCAAAATAGAACATTCTATAAATATAAAGTAGCCATCTGAGACAGAATGTCCCATCCATTTTAAAACTGATGTGTCTATGTTCTGCAACCAATACAGATTTACTAATTAGTTATGGTAAGATACCAAGACTAGTAAGAATAGATTTCTAAAATCTATTCTGTAATAGTTACATACATATGTCACACATATCATAATATCAACTACTAGATCTAATAGTAGCTGTGGTTACCTGCTCAAGAATAGCCTAAGATGTAAACATTCCAGGAAAGAAGGGAAAGTGACCCAAATCAACCTTAGCTGAGGAAATATATAAAATAAAGTATATACACAGAAGCTAGTTAGAGACAGTTTCCAACACAGGTAAAACTATTATATTACGGATAGTATACATGTTATAGGAAAGAATGGGATGGGCCCACACTAGAAGTTAGAAGTTTAAGTGGATTTAGAGCAAGGGCCTAGAGAAAAGAAGAGATAAAGAGTGGGTTAATCAAAACTAAGGATGTATAAAGAAGCTTTTTAAAAACCCAGTAGTTTTTTAAGTTAAATAAAAATAGAATTTCAAAAAAAGAGTCTAAATAGACATATCCCACCTTAGGGAATAGCAGTTATTAAGTGAAAACTTCTGTGGAAAGCAGTATTTCTGTTTTTGTTCCTAATGAGCTATTGGTCAAGAAGGCCCCAGAGACATGAAACACAAACACAAGATGAGTTATTGCCGATTATCCTGGTTGTCCGGAGATACCTTTAACAGACCTTTACTTTAGCTTTTGAATTGTTTTGTTTTAAAATAAATTACAATGATATTTATTATGACAAACTTAAGGATGCTTGTGACATTAAACACAAAATTGTGTTATAAAACAAACAAGGGAAGCACCAACTCATTCTGATCTTCAAAGTAACGTACTTCTGTAAAAAAAAAGGATTTCATCCCTGGACAGACTTTCAAAATTACCTTTTAGGTATTTTTCTTTAATTTAAACTAAAATTGATACATGAAATACAATAAATAACTATTTAGTACATACTTTCATTTATTTTTATAATTGTCAGTGTTCAACTAAAGTGTTTACATAAGACATTTTCTTTTCATGAGCCTGCTATGTCTACTGGAATGTAGGAATTGGAATGCAGAGTCAGTGATATAGCCACTAAAACTTCCTTTCATAAGGTTTCATTCCCAACACAGTCTATGGTATATTTATATCATATAATGTACATTTAAATAATCAAACCAATGAATTGCTTCTCATTTTTAAAATCTATTCTGTAAGAGTTACATACATATGTCACACACATCATAATATCAACTACTAGATCTAATAGTAACTGTGGTTACCTGCTCAAGAATATTCTAAGATGTAAACATGCCAGGAAGGAAGGGAGAGGGACACAAATCAACCTTAGCTGAGGAAATTTCATCTGATTGATTGCATCCTATTTTAGTGGTGATTTTCAATATTCAATTTATTACCATTATTCAATATGATATAATATATTTTGGTTTATAGCAATACCCTTGTTTGTAAATCTAGCTAATTCTCTCAACCTTTAATTGTGACAGCAAAAGAAATTTAATGTTGAGTGTAGGAAAAAAATAGCAGGAAAAAAAGAGAGCAAAATGATTCAATTGTTTTCTGTAAAACTAATGTGAATCAATGAAGTAGGTCAAAAGGGCAACCTCTCAACCCAGAGACAATCTGTCCTAGATGTAGATAAAGCAAGTCTATGTTTGGGTAATTAATTCACTACAGATAAGTTTTACATGTCCTCAGAGTCTTTCCACAAGTGAATTTATAAACAGATTTGACAGGCTTATTTTTGCTCAGGGCAAGGGCATGGGAGCTCTGAGAGAAGGGAAAGAGACTCAGTCTACTTAAAATGATAAATGTGGAGAGACTACTATTATAACATAATCACACATGGCCTGGCGCAAGCTCTAAAGAGGGCATCTGCTTAATGAAGGTGGTGAGGCACACATTAAAAGCACTACATTAGGGAATTTAATGTAGCTGATGGCATGCACACATTACAGAGGCGCTCGAGAAATTCATTTCTCCCCTTTAAAAGCCAAAATTACCTTTGTGTGTTACAAAATATTAGTGATTATCTGAAATTTAGCTTGTTTTCCAATTTGCTCAGGAGGGAGATAATGTAATCTTTTAACATGATGTGTAAATTATGATATTTTCCAATATATTTGGAAATCCGTAACTATAATAGAAATTATTAGGGCCTCATTAACTTCACATATAAGAATGTCATCTTATATCTATTTTCTGGCACATGATGTTCATATTTAAATATTATAAAAATATCTTAATAAGAAGAGCAACTAAGGCAGCAATTTGATTTGAAATTACAAATTTTAAACAATCATTCTTTTCCTTAGAAAGATATACAGAGGAAAATTTAGCTCTGTTTACCCTGAAAGAAAGCATGAAAGTCTTCCCTAAATCACATGTGTATACAAAAAGCAAGCTTGTATTTTTCACACATCATACCACACTAGGCACCAAGATAGAATAATATACTTCGAAAAACCATAAAGTATACTTTATTGAAGTTCTCAGTAGAATACATGTATAAATTCATATAAGACAACTGATTTCAAGGGGCATTCAGAATAAAGGTAATTTTTAATATAACAATCTTAAAAACCTTTAATATAAGAATTTATTTTTTATTATTTAAAATATTTATTCATTATTTTCAAATTTGTGTGTGTGTGTCCTTGTATTTATGTGCACCACTGGACTGCCCAAATGCCAGAAGAGGACTTTGAATATGCTGAAAATGGACTTACATATAGTTGTGAGCTGACTGATGTGGATGCTAGAAACCAAACTCCTGTGTTCTACTAGAATAGTAAGTATTTTAAAGGGTCAAAACCTTTCATTACTCCATCATTTCCTTGAAACCATTTAACTGCATGGTATTGATTAAACTGTTTGTCTTTTATTGAGTTATAAAATATTTTAATATTGTTCATTTGTCTCCCAGTGATGCCAAATAAGGCAATCCTCTGGTATATATGCAGATGGAGCTATGGGTACCCTCTGTGTACTCTTTGGTTGGTAGTTTAGTCCTTGGGAGCTCTGTTGGGTCTGGATGGTTGACATTGTTGTTCTTCCTATTAGGTTGTAAACCCCTTCAGCTCCCATAGTCCTTGCCCTAACTTCTTCACATTGGGGTTCCTGCCCCAACTTTTGGCTGTGTACATCTGCATGTGTATTGGTCCAGCTCTGCCAGAGCTTTTCAGAGGACAGTTATACAGAGCTCCTGTCAGTAAGCACTTCTTGGCATCAGCAATAGTGCCTGGATTTGGTTTCAGGAGATGGGATGGATCTCTGAGTCAGTAGCTGGATGGCCTTTCCTTCAGTTTGTGCTCCACTTTTTGTTTCTGCATTTCCTTTTAACAAGATGAATTCTGGATTAATGAGGTAGGTGGGTGCCCCTATCCTTGCCTATCCACTGGATATGGTCTCTATGAGTTCTATCTCCCCTTTGGGGGCTATTTCGGCTAATTTCTTCCCTGTTGGGTCCTGGGCACCTCTTGGGTCCCTGGTGTCTGGGACTTTCTAGTCACTACCTTCAGTTCCCCCATCCCCAACTGCTATACACCTACTTTCAAATTTCTGACCCTTTGTACTTCTCCCCCATCTCCTTTCATATCTGAATTGAACCTCCCTTTTCCCTACCCCTCCTCTCTCCCTCCCATATCCCTCTCTGTTTTTACTTCACACAGATTACTCTATTCTCAAGGAAGCTCTGATTCTTTACCAAGAACTTAACCTCAGTGGACAACCACTTACCAAGGAAAACTTATTTTTCATATATAGAGTGTCACTTTATATACCAAACACACTTAATGGTAGGTGATACATGCCTAATAGTAGTTAGCCAACACAAAACAAACACAATGATACTTTTTCTCTTTTTTTTTTTTTTTTTTTTGATTTTCGACATAAGGTTTCGAGATAGGGACAACCCTGGCTGTTCTGGAACTTACTTTGTAGACCAGGCTGGCCTTGAACTCAGAAATCTGCCTGCCTCTGCCTCCCGGTGCTGGGATTAAAGGCGTGCACCACCACTCCTGGCTCATACAATGATACTTTAAAGATACTGTTTATTGTTTCATATTTCCTTGTTTGGGCAGTTTTTATTCCATTTAGGGATTTTTGTTTGTATTGTATTTATTTGTATTCTGTATTATTATGTCATGTGTGTGTGTTTGCATGTATGTGTGTTTGTTTTTTCTTTGTGTTTTTTGTTTGTTTTTTAGTTTGTTTTATTTTTTGTTGTTGTTTTTTTCTAAAGAGAAAATAAAGGATTGGAGTTGGTTCTGTGAGGAGTTTGGAAAACTCTGGAGGAAGAAAAAGGAGCAAAAATCTATTATCAGAATACATTATAAAAATAATTCTTTTCAATTTTAAAAATGTAAGTAAGTAGAAGAATTAATTTCAATTATATTATACTGTTCACACAGCTTAATTAAGGAAAGAAACACATACCTCAGGAAGTGAATTATTCATGTGTCTTAGTCAGGGTTTCTATTTCTGGACAAACATCATGACCAAGAAGAAGTTGGGGAGGAAAGGGTTTATTCAGCTTACACTTCCATAATGCTGTTCATCACCAAAGGAAGTCAGGACTGGAACTTAAGCAGGTCAGGGAGCAGGAGCTGATGCAGAGGCTATGGAGGGATGTTCTTTACTGGCTTGCTTCCCCTAGCTTGCTCAGCATGCTCTTTTATAGAAACAAGACTACCAGCCCAGAGATGGTCCCACCCACAAGGGGCCTTTCCCCCTTGATCACTAATTGAGAAAATGCCTTACAGTTGGATCTTATGGAGGCATTTCCTCAACTGAAGCTCCTTTCTCTGTGATAACTCCAGCTGTGTCAAATTGACACAAAACTAGCCAGTACAGTCATGGAAATCCTGGACATTGATTTTCAGCAAAACAATTGATGTTGCATAAAAATACATTTTGAGTTTTGAAGATATTAGCTGTTTTAAAATTATTTAGGTGAAAAAATCAAAACCAAACAGTAAAACAAAATGATATCAACCCATGACTTCTGTTCTCCATAGTCATTCTGTATGTATTTACCAATTCTGTGGTCAGGAACAGCACCCGCGGTACAAAGTGTCTGCCTTGAGGAGATTTATGAATTTTTTGTCATTAGATTATTTTTAATCTGTAAGAAAATCACTAACTAAGCAAAATTTGTTAGTGTTCAAGAAACTGCCCCTCTGCAGCTTGTGAGCCCTATTTCCCTATAAGCCTCTTCATTGATATTTCTTATTTTTCTCAAATTTAAGTTACATACTTTGTTCCTTTATTCATGCAGACTGTATACAAATTGCACAATATTCCCTATAGTATTGTTTTACCACACAGCTTCCCCTATGTTGTGCTTTTATGGCCATGTTATCATGTACTTTGTGTAAACACCTATCTCTCAGTTGAGATTTGCAAAAAAAAAAAATTGATCATATGATTGAGATTTAAAACCAAAATGAACAGAATAATATACAATTTAACATGTTATGATAGAGTATAAGTAGTCACTAAGAACAAAAAGTGAAAACATAAGTGTGTGTAAAGTGCCAGTTTTAAAGTAAATGCTAAAATGTTAGTATATTGAAGGTGAACACTCTAAAAAATCTGCAAATCTCAACTCAGAGACAGGTGTTTACACAACGTGCATGATAACATGGCCATAAAAGCACACCATAGGGGAAGCTGTGTGGTGAAACAATACTATAGGGGATATGGTACACTTGAGCCACAGAATCTGTTTATCAATGTCTTCTAAGCTTTCTTGTATGTTCAAAACTATTTTCACTATAAAAAAAGGGTTACCATATTAGAACAATAGAATAGGGTTTCTTGGGCTAGAGTGATGGCTAAGAGCACTGACTTCTCTTCCAGAGGACTTGAATTCAGTTCACAGCAACCATATGGTGGGTCCCAACCATCTGTAATAGGATCTGATATACTCTTCTAGAGTGTGTCTGAAGACAGCTGCAGTGTACTCATATAAATAAAAAATAAATAAATCTTTTAAAAAATAGGATTTGTTTTATAAACTTATTGGATTGTGTTAAAGATTTATGAGGCCTTAGTAGACCTTAGTAGATAATGCCCTGTTTCTTATTTTATTGAATACTATGCTAAAGAAGGCAGAAACCATCCTGGCTTCTTCCTAGTATTAGTAACCCTTTTTATTTATTTTTGAAGTTTTAACTTAATTAAAATATTTCTCCCTTCCCTGTCTCACTCTAAACCCTCGCATATACCCTTCCCTACTATCCTTGAAAGTCATGCCAACATTTTACTCTTATTAATACATGATATATCTATACATATATGTATAATCATACAAGAAACATATGCATATGTAAACATATACTTATGTATGCCTAGATAGAACCTCTTCAATCCACAATATGTTACTTGTATCTGTGTTTTCAGGTATGAGTATTTGGCACAAATATGCATTTTGATTGTGGTCTTCTTGTCATCAGTAGTGCAAAGAGAAGATTCCTGATAATCAGTAGAGTCTACACTTATTTGTTGGTAGAAATACAAACATTTTGAATGCACTTAGACATTATATTATTTAATAAAGTTGTGTTTGTAAGTTTTTCTCTACGGTACAAAATTCCATTGGCACTGGTTAGTTGTCAATGAGTCCAGTACCGATCATGATTTTTCTCATACTTAGTGGGTCTTGAATTTTTTTAGAAAGTAGCTGGTTATCACCAACATACAATGCTGTACCCTTAGGATTATAATGTATTCTTAAACATTGTTTATAGATGTAATAGATGAGCAGGACTGTTGGCTGCTTTTCTTCTTTGAGAGCTTGCATGCTGCCTTCTTGTACCAATAAATATAGTACTTATATAGAAAACATTAAGGTTAGTTCTAGCTCAGGCCTGCTGATCATGTCTGAAATGCATTTTATCTTCAGCAGCAGAACATCAGTTCAAGATGATGTTCAAGACATAGTGATGGGTGTTTCAATAGTGAATTAAATTTCTTAAAAGCTAATCTGAGAGAAATTGCATTGATGTCAAAAGGTGACAAAACCACTAATGGTAGGGATATGAATTTTAATGGTAAATTGCTTTTCTCCTGTACACAAAGCTCTGAGTTCAACACCCAGAACAAAAACATTAAAAATAATAATGTTTAATGAAACAAAATAATCTTTTGAAGTGGTTTTTCTTTACCAAGCTCACAATGGCTTTGGAAAGGTGGATATTATCTGAAGCAAATGAGACTTTAAATGATGCATTTATTTGAAGCCATGGAACGATAAGAAGCAAGTAATTTCTAGACTAAGATCTTCTTATATTCAGGGAACCACATTATCAGTGCATTTTATGTGTCTCTCTCTGTAGTCTTAAAACTTCGACTAATTCAAGTTTCTTCACAGAAAATAAAAGATGACAGATTGGCTGTTCTAACAAGCCATATTTATAATTCCAAGTGATCTGTCTGCTTTGACCTTTTAAGTATTAAAGAAACCTCAATGGATTCTAATTGCTGTACTTAACACAAGCTAACAAGACACCTGGTGACAGATTCCAAATGAAAGAAAATGATGAAAATTCAAAGCTATTTCTTTTCTCTACCCTAAATTATTTCACATCATCTGACTGGCTGTAATGCCAAAAAGTCCTGGCAATGATGAGAGATTTTTAAATTTAATTTTCTCTTTACTGTGGTTTATTAACTATAAATTTAATAAGTGATGTTATTTGAAATTCAAGTGTAATGTTTGTTCATGTATTCATAGAGCTCAGTTAACATAGGAATAACCCTTCCCAGCATAAGAAAACTTTTGAAAGTCTTCATATTAAACACTAAAAGCAGAAGCAGAAGCATAGTGCCTTAGCTGATGGACCTAGTCCATACAGCAAGAAAACAGTGTGTGCAGCACATATTGTCCTGCTAGCAAAGTAATGCACATATTTTATTTTGCTATTTGCTGAAATTGTAATAACTGGCTTATTATCTTCACATATTTTAAGAATTAATAGAAGTGAAGTTAGATAAAAATGTACAGCATCAGCCAGGCGGTGGTGGTACATGCCTTTAATCCCAGCACTTGGGAGGCAGAGGCAGGCAGATTTCTGAGTTCAAGGCCAGCCTGGTCTACAGAATGAATGAGTTCCAGGACATCCAGGGCTACACAGAGAAACCCTGTCTCAAAAAACAAAAACAAACAAAAAACAAAAACAAACAAAAAATGTACAGCATCAACTGTTTTCCAGTTCCTTTATTTTTTGATTTAACACTGCTCCTGACATTGTTCTTGTACTGATATCAATAAATCACTCATGTTCTTGAATGGATTCAATGAGCCTGGACATATTCCCATAACCCTGAATACTCTTAATTTTATCATACCTGTGAGTACTATTAATTCAATCATGATAATAGGTAGATCTCCCATTCCCAAAACATCAATATGTATTTTTTAAAAGTTAAGACCACTTGCTAAAAGATATAAATATTATCTTTTTCAAGATATATATATATATATATATATATATATATATATATATATATATATAACTTATTTTTCATTTATAACTTTATATTTTTTCATTTACATTAAGAGAACATATGGAATGAAAAATTCAATTGAATTAAAATATTTTGGGGGATATCATTTTATTATAGGTAAAACTCTAGGCTCACAGTATAACCCTAACAAAATTTCGATAGCTAAGGGATATGCTTTAATACCCTACAAATCAATAAGAAAAACAATAAGAAGTAATAAAGAAAATAAAGTATGACTTTCAGAGAATGTTACTTTACTTGCCAGGCAGGCAAATTCTGTAAAGAAATGGTGCTGGCTGAGGGTATGTATCCTCATAAGAAAGGCATGTGAACTGAGATGAGTGGTAGACTAACATGTGGCAAACATGAAGTCAATAACATGGTGAACAGTTATTTGGGGAAGGGGAGGTAAATATTAAATGAATCATAGAAAGGAGAATGAAGTTAAAACATGAAAAAGATATTTTTATATAAAAATTAATGTGGCTGAATGTGTATTGGGAATTGCAAGTACTAGAATAAATTTAGTTAAGAATTAAGAAGACAGAACTGATTCATGGAGAGTAGACAGGCCTACCATTTTAGTACAGAAGATTTTTTTGAAAACAAGGTTGTCACAAAAGTTTCAGTTATTTATTATTCATCTCATTCTTTTTTTCCACTTGTGGCAAATATTGGTAATGCCAAATAGTAATTTTATGAATATAAATGCATAGACCAAAACATATAGCGATGACTGTAATTTATAACTTCTACTATATTTGATAGTAAGCATTCACATAATTTTCATGAGAACCCAATTTTATGTTTAAAGAGAACCTAGTAAAACACTCAGTGTATAGTTATCAAAAGTAGAAACAAAACCAACGCAAAATAATGTATAAACATACTATTGGCATGTAAATCAGCCTTAGGATCACTAATTATTCATGGTGTTAATGCCATGACTTCAAGAAAATATCTGGGTCAATTGTACAAGAATGACAGCAGATTTTATTAACATTATCCATGCTTTCCTTTTTAATGGAAAATAAATTTCTAATATATGCTGTATTTTGATTGATTTCTCCTCCCATATCTCCTGACAGACTCTCCCCACCTCCCCACACATTCAACTTTATACTTTCTTTCTTTCCTTAAAAAATTAAAGACTATTAAAAGAAAAAGATATGCAAATAGAGAAAAATAATAAAAAATTTAGGACAAATACATACATACTCAGATACACAAAATACACACATACATTCATACAAACACACACACACACACACACACACACACACACACACAGAGAGAGAGAGAGAGAGAGAGAGAGAAGGAGAGACAGAGAAAGAGAGATCATATAGCACAAAATTGAAAACGGTGATAGATAAGAAAAGTACAAGTTAGGAAAAAAGAAGTACTAAGCAAATCTTAAGATATAAATGATGTTTAAATATCTCACCTAATTGCATTCTTCAACTTTTGTCTTATATCCAGACACATGAGTGATGTGCCTTGCTATTTCTCAATTTCATGTCTTAAACCACTGTCAACACACCACTTTTTATTCATATACACAAGATGCTAATATGTATTGTTGACTTCTTTACTCTAGATATTTTATTTTATTTAAAGAGAATCAACAATCATGATTATTCTTGGGTGTTTTATTGTGTAATTTTTATGAATGCTAGTAAAAATTTTCCTTCA
Source organism: Mus minutoides (assembly GCA_902729485.2). Taxonomy (NCBI): domain Eukaryota; kingdom Metazoa; phylum Chordata; class Mammalia; order Rodentia; family Muridae; genus Mus; species Mus minutoides. The sequence goes on along the minus strand of CACVCL010028791.1, from coordinate 19,684 downwards.
TTGGGGAAATATTTCCAGCTTTTACCATATTTTATAGTTACACTTTTTCTGAAATGTTATATTTGGAAACTTGTTTTGAATATTAAGTGCTTCTTTGAGAGAGAAGAAAAAAGTGAGGGACATACACTAAAGCTTTTATAAAACTCCTATGCCTTATAAGGCACAGTTATAAATTTATCAAATTATAAATTAGAAGGACTCATTTAAAACTTTTTCTGGCTTCTTGGTTGTAAACAAAACTAAACTAAAGTAAAATAAATGAAACAAAATAAAATCAATTATTGATAACACTTGGTATATGTATGTAGAAGAGTAAAAACTGGCCTTTAGTTTTCATCCTCAACAAAAATAAATTCCAGATGATTTATCAAACTTAGTTTAGAGTCTAGTAGGTAAAAAGAATTATAATAATTTTCTGAATAAGATTCTAGTTAATAAGGAAATAAGGCCAGTAATTGGCCGATGGAACCTGTTGAAATTAAGACATTTCTACAAAGCAAAAGAAATTATTAATCAAGCGAAGAGGAAGACTCTAGAATAGAGAAAGAATCTAAACCAATTATTTATTTGATATATGACTCATGTTGAAATATTTACAAAGAATTTCCAAAACTATAAAACTAAATATCATGTAAATTGATAACCCAATAAAAATGGGTTATGGCAACAAACAAAATCTTTGAAAGATTCATTTATTTCTACAAAAAATGGTCAGTAAATATTTTATAAACTCTTCAATATCCATGGATAGCAGAGGAAAGTAAATAAAAAAAATTGAGATTTTTACCTCCCTTCAATCAGAATAGCTAAACCAGTTCCTCGTGATTTATCATTCAGTTCATAGAATAGTGCATCTCTCGGTTATCTTCTAAAAAGCTTTTCCCACATTAGATTGCCATTAACAGGGATGTCACAACTGATCAAAGTGGGGAGAACAAGAGACAATAGAATGCTCAGCCATAAATATTACATGTCTAACATACTTCTTCCTTCTAAGACTCAAGGTATGTGTTGCAGGAGTGGTAACCCTTAAGGATTGGAAGACCCAAATGTAATGGATGACTACAAGGACACAGGGTTACAGCTATGAACTCACAAAACTTTTGACAATATACATAAGACCTGTGAAATGCCAACTAAGATAAAAATCTCATCATGTACTGGGGAGGTATGCATGAAAAGCATAAAGAACAAGGGTCAATTATTGACTGCTGGTAAAGGAATGTTTAATTTTCTTTTTCTTTTTAAAAACTCTTTAATCTTTTTTTTACACTCCAGTCTTTGTCCCCTGGCCTGGTTGGCCTTCTGACTATTCCTCATCCCTTACCTCCTCCCCTACATCCCCTGCTCAAAGAGGATGTCCCCACCCCCAACCTCCAACTCCACCAGACCTCCCCACTCCCTGGGGCCTTAAGTCTCTCAAGGGTTGGGTGCTCCTTCACTCACTGAGGCCAGACCAAGCAGTCCTCTGCTGTACATGTGTCGGGGGCCTCATATCAGTTGGTGTATGCTGCCTGGTTGGTGGCTCAATGTCTAAGAGATCTCAGTGTTCCAGGTTAGTTGAAACTGCTCCTCCTCTTATGAGGTTGCCCTCCTCACCTTCTTCCAGTTTTTCACTAATTCAACCACAGGTGTTGCTGGCTCATGTATGGTACCTCACAGGTTTGACTAGGTTTCTGCAGTAGGATACACATCAAATAGTGCTTGTAAAAGCAAGCACAAATTAAACTCTTTAGATCACAAAAGAAGATCACATATTGGTAAGTAGGTTGGGAAGGGAGGGAATGGACTTCGGAGAAACTGATGGCAGAGGAGTATGTAATCAAAGTGTATTGCACAAAAAAGTGTGGATCAAACAGTGAAAATGTAGTAAAGTTGAAAATAGAATTTCAATTATCTGTAAAGGTATATAATTTGAGATCCAATGTATGTAACTGTAAAATACAGTAAGTGCAGTAACCCAGGACCAAAAGTAAAATGTATGTTCTTTCTTATTACCATTTTAGCTTAAAATATATAAATGTATATATTTAATTTAATTTAACACCTAAAAAGCACCTGTAGGATGCTTTTGGTTTTATTAATTGTTTATTTGTTGGCAATAATAGCACACATATGGTATGAAAGCAGTATGTGGCTTGGATAATTTGATATAGAGATGAGACCAAGGGATAGAGATAGGCAAAGTTGGTAGTGTTAGTTAACTAAATATTACATTAAAAAGTCCTACAGACATATATTACTGTGTAAACAAACTGAAAATTATAATGTGAAAAGAAAAGGGATATTAACTTAACATACGATATATAAGCGAATAGGGCTGCTCCTAGAAGCCATGAGGTCTTAGATAAAATCCTAAAAATAGGAGTAGGGTTTGAGCCCTTGGTCATCTTGGAGACTTAGAGGTTCTCAGAACAGTATAGGTTATTGCCTTTGCTATTTACTCTCAACAAGACCTAGATGGAAACTTCTATTTTACTACAGAATTTGATTTCAGTACACAAAGACATTAAAATGGAACTCCTCTGTAAGCTTTCTGCTTGCTACCTTTCATAGTTTCATAAGATGCAGTTGAGTAAGTGATATAATCAATGGGTTTACTCATCTGTGCACTCTGATAACTATAGTAGTAATAGATATATGATTCTTTCAAAAGAGCCATATACTTTTCTGATTGAATATTATATGCTCAGCACTAGAATAAAATCATATCTTGCGTCACAAATCCCATAGTTGAGGAGGGCTTAAGCCAATTTGAATTTTAAATATTTATATTTACATTTATATCATTTATATATTTACATTGTAGTGTTGCTCTCAGCCTTAGTCAGAGAAACTTCTTTAAGCAATAGGTATAAAGTTAGAGAGTGATCATTTGTCCAATTTAGAAGAAAAGTGAATACAGAGAACACTGTGCCAAATGTCATTTATATTACTTCACAACTACTGCCTCTAAGATTCATGGAACATTGAAAAAGAGACTGTAGAAAGAACACAAACATCAGAAAGAGAAGGAGTGTGGCAAAACACTATCTTCAGGATATAATATAATATTTATACTTTGGAAATCACAGAGCTTTAATTTACATTGAAAGACTGGTCCTCACAGATAGGGCACTAACTTATGAGGCTTCAGCCCTACTTGGAGAACTACAGGCAGTTAATCCTTCCTGGGAAAAGAAGTCATATTCTTCAGCGTTTAATCACTGATAACTTGCCCTTGCTCATGTAATTAAACCTTCGTCCATGTGATTATAATTAACTCTAATTTTAAATGAAAGTAATAAAAATCCCCCCCCAAAACCAAAAATAACTATAAACATAGGAGAGAATGCGGAAAGAGAAAGATTTTCGAGGAGTGGTAAGAGTATAAGAGAAAAAAATAGGAAAATGACTATAAACATGTGTAAAATTATTATGACTGAATAAAGTTAACAATTTGTAGAAATAAAAAGAAAAATTTCATTGTATTAAATTACATTTATATTAAATTAATTATCCCATAAAATCAAATGAAGCATTTCTTCATTAAAAAGAGGCTATAAAGAGAAAACAAAAAATGTAAAGGCATAAAAATTTATATACCTATATACTTATATATATATTTGTGTGTGTGTTGTGGAATATTATAGATTTAATAGTTAATAGAAAATTTTGTGATTTACATGTATACTAAGGGTTTAATTTTTTGTCCCCTCTGTCAACAAAAGAATGTGGTAATTCTGAGTGGAAAGCAGAGAGTAAAATGATGCAGGGTGTGATTGATCCCTGGCAGTTTAGTTTTCATTTTCATTGGGGACATGTATTATCCAAACCAGAAAAGCAAATAATCTTTTGTAAGAACATGTTTATGCCTTGCATAGGCATGACAAGACAACAATCAATATGCCCCTAGAGCTCTAAAGAGTTTACATTCCTCATGTGACTGTGCTATCCCTAAAGATTCTATTATTTATTTTAAAATGAAATGGCATTCAGTATTGGGACTTGGAATACAAACACAGGTGTAAAATCATCGTTTTAAATAGCACAGATGTTTTAAATGAACATATTCAACTTTAAGAATTATCACTAATATTTATCATTGTATTTTAAACCACTAAACCATATTTAGAAACATGTTTCATGGGACTAAAATTTAAGAATTTTGTTCTATAGTTGTCAACTGGTGCTTCGTATCTTGATCAACTTTACTCAGTTCTCTTGTTTGTAGTTTCCTATCCCCGATAAATCACGTTTGCCTTCCTGGATATGTTCTTGGTGTTGTTTTTGATTTTTTTGTTTGATTTTTTGTTGTTGTTGTTATTTGTTTGTTTCTGTAGACAGGGTTTCTATGTGTAGTCCTGGCTGTCCTGAAACTTTCTTTGTAGAACAGGCTGGCCTTATACTAAGGAATTTGTCTGCCTCTGCCTTTCCAGCACTTCAATTAAAGATGTACTCCACCGTTCATTGTCATTCCTTCTTATGGATTTAGTTTATTCTTTATTTATATTATTATCACTTTACTCTCTGTCTTAGTCAGGGTTTGATTACTATGAAGAGACTTGATGACCAAGTCAACTCTTATAAAGGATAACATTTAATTGGGACTGGCTTACAGTTTCAGGGGTTCAATGCATTGTCATCATAGTGGGAAGCATAGCAGTGTCCAGGTAAATATGGTAATGGAAAGAGAGTTCTATATCTTGATCTAAAGGTAGCAAGGAGAAGAAACCCTTTTATACTGGGCAGACTGAGCAAAGAAGCCTCAAAGACCACCCCAGAAATGAAACACTTCCCCCCAAAAGGCCACACCTCCTATTAGTGCCAATCCCTGTACTAACCATATTCAATCCACGATAGTCTCTTTTCTATGCATTTCAGGTATATGTGTACATTTTTCTTACATGTAAAACTAGAGACTATGTTCCTCTGAGCTTTCTTTCTATAGGGATTCTGGTTAGCCTTGGCCAAGAATAAAACTTGAATAGAAAAAAATGAAATGGTAGAGGCCAATATTCTTACAAGTTACCATAGACAGTCCTGGTAGTGCACAAAGTAGACTCTCAGGATGTCTGTTTAATTTTTGTTCTCATTCAGGACATCTACTCAATTGCTGGTTCTATTTACCAGCATTAGTGTCTGGGTTACAATCAAGCACTCTGTTGAGGCTTATAGAGACAGCAATTGCACAGGGAATTTCTCATATGATTCCTGAAAATCCTAGTCCAATGTTCACTTCAGCAGTGAATAAGAAATAATTTTATGGATTTTTATAAAATCTCAAACTCTTTCACAAAGGTCATAGCTGCAGATAGAAAGAAAAGGAACTATCCCAGATACATTCCTCAAACTATAACCTCATGAGTCACAAATTTGTGTTTCTAATTTCACTAACAAATAGTTGATCGACAAAATACTAGGAGCTATAGAGCATTGGAATTAAATATTAACTTTATCTACTTTTTATTAAGTTAAGTAGTTCATGGGCACACATCTCTAGCTAAGGTTACAGTGGGTGGATCATTATCAATCTGAACAGTCAAAAACAACCATAGCTAAAAGTTGTTACTGAGAATATGATGACAATGTATCAGGAGCAGGTCTCTGCTCATTCTCAGTAATGATTCTCTGTAGATATGTGTAAGTGGTCAATTCAAAATTTGCCTAGAACCCAGTTGCTGAATAACTCTGAGGAGAAAGGGTTCTTAAGTGAGAGTGAAACCAGAAACAAAATGAAAGTCACTCTGCTACCAGATCTGAGCTTTCTTTAGTACGTTATGAAGTTTATCCCAGCAAAGCTTTCATTTCTGTTCTATATTTAGATTATGTGAAATACACAAAGAAAATAACACAAAATGTATTTTCACAAAAGCTCACATTTTCTGACCCTTGGTGGACAGCGGACCCACTAAGCTTTCCCTGATCTTCCTAGGGGAACATTTCCTATCAGAAGAGATTTAGAAAATGTTTTTACTCTAAGGAACTTGGAGTCTCCTGACTGACCTTTGTCCTGATGCAGAATCAGACGTGTTCCCATAATGTTGTCTCCTTGACTCATCTCAATTATAACAAAACAAAATAAATCTTTAAGACAGAACTGCTCTTAGGAGAGCTGATTTACTATTGTTTCGAGCTAACAAAAAGTCTTTTTCTTTCTTCCTGGCACATTTCAGATGTGATAATAACAAAATAAATCTCTTAGAAACAAACAAATCTCTTTGGGAGCTAGAGAAAAGCTCTTAAAAGAGTAATTTTCCAGTACCCAATTTCCTCTCTCCCACATTTGGGTGTTCAGATATGTCTTGGAGTGAAAGACACTCAAAAGATTATATACCAGACACCTTGTCTCCTTTTGGGGACATTGTGAAAAACCAACCACTTAAATGGGCTGCTTTGTAACACATTTTATATTTATCTATCTTCCCCACTTTATTCACGGTATCAAATATGTTCTAATGGACTCATCCTTAGACAATCTTTTAAAAAAGTCAGAATACAGTGTTTAGTATATAAAACTCTCACAGAGAAAGTGAATTTTTTTTTTCATTTTTGCTCATTTAGGTTTTTTTTTATCCATTTCTTTTCTTTTTTCCAAATTGTTTTTTTTGCTCTTCATCACCTACATGTTGTGATATTATCACTGCCCTGCAGAAAACTTAAGCATACTTTGGTTAAAATCAAATCTTCTCTCCTCCCAACACCATTTAAAAATTGTCATCTTTCAAAGAAATATTAGGGGGCTCTCTCTGTGTCTTCCTAATGTTTTTATACAGACTCTAATGAATGCAGTCTGTAGTAAATCCACAATGAGGAACAGTCTAAAATTTCTACCTCAATACTTTGATAATAAAAAGGAATTAGAAGAAAAGGGTCTTTAGAATAGAAAATTGATACACAATCCTACTATAGCAAACACAAATACATACACACACACACACACACACACACACACACACACACACACACACATGACACATGAGGGGGCGTTCTCTGCATCTCACTGTCTTTGCTGTCTTTAGCAACATCTTTCAAGGTAGTCATTTTCAAACCTCTTCAGTCATGTAGCAGTAGTAAGGGTTTTGTTTTGCATGCTCCTCTTTTCAGTGAGACCTAGTAAACAGCTAACTTTCCATCTCCCAAATGGTTGAAGCAGCACATGGTTCCCTACTTCTTTTCCCACAGTGTGCTAACAAGAATCAGCATCTATATTACCCTCTTCTATACTTACCAGCAACATAGTGTATTGAATTAAAGAAAAGAACTTAGTGTTTTTGTTTTTTTTTTTTTCAAATGGCACCTGCTCTCATAGCTTCCCATTCTCCTGGGATATAGGACACACACCATGGCATGTAAAGTATAGTAGAGACTCTACCTTTCTAACCTATGTTTCTTCTTTTATTTTTAAATTATTATTATTATTTTTATTATTCATTTTTGGTTTTATGAAACAGGGTTTCTCTGTATAGCTCCAGCTGTCCTGGAACTCTGTAGACCAGGCTGGCCTTGAACTCAGAAATCCACCTGCCTCTGCCTCTGCCTCCCAAGTTCTGAGATTAAAAGCATGCATCACCACTGCCCAGCTCCTATGTTTCTTATTACCCAGGCTTGTTAGATGCTTAATTTATAGGTAGTGCTTTATTTAAAAAAGAAAGAAAGAAAAAGAACTCATCTTTGAATTCTTTTTAGTAAGATGTATCAATAATTAAGGGTAGAATATGAGTAAGGCTCAGTGTTAAAATTAATATAAAGTCATTTTATTTGACCAAATAGTAACTTGTTACTAAGATTTTTCTCAATGCACAGTACCTTGTTAGCTCCTCTGAAGCTGTGTTATGGGGAGACATCATAGGCCAGACACAGAAGAAAAGAAAAGACAGTATTTCCGTTGATAAAAGTTGTATAGTCTCCTTATATGGTGTATATATATATATATATATATATATATATATATATATATCCCCTACTGAAAAGTTATATAATTCCAAAAGTTGTGTTGGCTCCATCTGATTAGTTGAGATTTAGTAATATTTTGCTTAATGTATGAAAGGAAGAAATAGCTAGCAAATCATACAAAATCAGATTTATTTACAAGGCAAAAGCTCAGAAATTACTCATGCCTCATCTCAATTTTTTCTGAAAGTGCTTGTTAATTTATATTTGTTTTTTTTTTCCTTTGATTTAAGTTTTATTGCATTATGATGATCAAAAATAAATAATTTCAATTTCTGAATTTGTTAACATTTAAAAACATATTTTGAGTAAATAGACTTATATCACTTTCTTCTTTCCCTTTTCTACCACAACTCCTCCCAGAGAGGCCCCCTTCAAAGTCTGCAAACCTTCTGTTTTTCATCATATTCTTTTAAATTTATAAAATATTGTAACAATAAAAATGAATATTATAAAAGTTTTTAGATATAAAAGAACAATCAATTGAACAGTTTATGTAAATGTTTGTCTACAGCAGTACTGGAAATTCATATGTTTTCCTCAATATAAAGTTTAAATAACTCCAAGTATATTAACTCTATGGTATTTTAAAATAATATGTTACTATTAGTTTTTAATGAACCTAAATAGATAAAGTCTTTTTGTATGTTTGTTTGTTTTGTTTTTGGTAGAGCTTAAAATCTTGGCTCTTACTGTGGTACAAACACAAAGTAAGAATAGTTTTTGGAGACTGGAGCTCATTGTGATAAGGCTGTACTTGAATGTCCCTCACATCACCAAAGGATTTTACCTCCATAGTAGATAATCTAAGAGTTGACAGTTCTGCTGTGCCAAGGAATGAATTGTAGGCATGATTTTTGTCGTTATTCTCTGCCTGCAGGGAACATGTTACATTCATTTAAGAAATGGTGTGTATATTAAGATGATATATCCATAAAGTCTTTATCAACCGTTTCAGTGAACAATGGTTCTGCTTATTTATGTCCTTCTTAATATTCTCTATCATTATCATTAGAAGTGACTTTAGGTATGAGTCTTGCTTTTCCAGTGTTTTGGGGTATCCATGACTAGCTATGGTGATAGAATTGGGTTCTACTGATGCCAAGTAAACTTGGTTTCTGTTGCTTAAGTTCCTATCCTTGCCTCCAGCCATCTGGTTATCCCTAGTACTACCTGCTATGTCTGACTGGAGGCTGTCTTTCCTTTGATCCTGGTTGTGTAAGAACTCCTCAGAGTCAAGCTGTATCTGTGATCCTGCGATCCTGCGATCCTGTGATCCTGGGCTTATCTGAGCTCCTGAGAGTCAAACTGTCTTTGGGACTTTGAGATCCTTGTGTGACCAAACTCCTGGGTCCTGTGATCCTCTGATCCTGAGAGTGTTAGAGCACCTGGGAGTGGAGCTGCCTTTGGGTGTTGTGGACTGGCTGTGGACTTTGCTTTGTGCACAATGTCTGCTCAGGGCGCTGGCCCAGACAGATGGGAAGGAAACACTGTCACTGGTCTGGTGGAGTTTCTGCATGCTTGGGTCCAGCTGGTCCCACTTACTCCCGGTATTGGGTATTGGGTACATATGTTGAGTCTTCCTCACCTCTGATCCTGGGCATGTTGGAGCACCTGGGAATGGAAATTCCTCTGGGTGTTTTGGAGTTGGTAGTGGAGTCTGCACCCAAGGTCTGCCTCATCTCCATTTTTATTTTATTTTACATATTAATATGTCCTGGCCTGCTGAAATGTCTCATAAGTTAAAGAGATTTCTTTTTAAGACTCACCACCTAAATTCAGTTCCCAGGATTACACATAAAAGAAGAGTATAGCGAATTGTCATGTGACCTCCATAAACACTCTGTGGCATGTGCACACACATACACATACCTGCAATACATAAAGACATAACAATAAAAATGAAATGAAGAGAAAGTCATGTTAAGACAAATGTTCTTAAAATGACATTTGTAAAGACGATTTTATTATAGTATAAGGGTTAGCAGAAAACAAAGAGTGGACTGGAAGCAACATGTAGAGACTCAGAGATAACAGGAGTTCACATTAAATCATTTGGCTCTCTTAGGTAAACACTCTCATAGTTAAAATTGCACTGAGGATAAAATTCTAAAAGATGGGTGTATGTCTCTCTTTACTCAAAAATCTTTCTTGGTTTTTTTGAGAGGGAAGACCACGCCCACAGTCAGTTCTGAGCAGGAGCCTGGAGCTGCCAGAAATGCAGTCTGAAGTCTCAAGCACTGTGTATTGTCCCAAGGCTGTCTCATCAGAGTGTGGGTAAGGCACTGTAGACTGGTAGCAGGATTCCAGAGAAGGTCAGGAGTGATTTAACACCACAATGGAAGCCAGCCTTAGCTCGAGAGCCAAGCTGTAGGTCTGTAGGTGGCTTCCTGTGGCATGCCTTCAGGGGCATCAGGTCTGAACTCTCAACCTGAAACCGCTGAGGAAGGAGGTTACAGGTTTTAATAAAGCAGTGACTGGATTATGGGATGTTAGAACAAGTTTTGTAGAGAAAGTAATTTGTTCTTACTATTCTGATGAGATAATACTAAATATCCAATCATAGGAAATTTAAACAGTTTCTTAAAGAGCATTGAAACATCTATTTTTTCATTGTAACCATTATTCATGACGGGTGATAATTTTATTATTATTGACTTAATTTCTTTGATTAATAAACTTGTGGTATTTAATGTAAGGGTTTCTGTAAAGATATATCACTGAAAATCAACCTTAAAGACACACACACAATGATAAAATTACTTTAATCTTAAAACTGTTATAGCAGAGAGTAACAATTAAAATTTGATATATTTATTTGGTTTTTAATAGAATAAAATAGTGATCATTACCTAAGTAAAAATGTATTTTAGTAAAAAAAATAAAAGACACAATAGATAAAAAGTACAAAATTTAAGTTCACCAAAAATATATTTCTAAGGAGGGAAAGTATATTGCACTAAAGATGATTGTATTGGTTTGTAATAATATGGCCACGAAAAGAACTTATTAAGCTGAGAAATAAACAAGGAACGACTAAGGCTGGAGTAACTCTTTTACTGTAAAAATGAAATCATGAACAAAGCACACATTGAAAGAGTTACAGAGATCATGTGTGAAGCTGAATCCAAAGGATGGACCCAATGACTGCGGCTGCCAGGGATCCATCCCACAATCAGCCACCAAACATAGACACTATAGCATATGCCAGCAAGATAGTGCTGAAAGGGCCCGGATATAGCTGTCTCGTGGGAGACTATACCAATGCCTGGCAAACATGGAGGTGGAAGCTCACAGTCAGCTATTAGATGGAACACAGGGTTCCCAAGGAAGGAGCTAGAGAAAGTACCGAAGGAGCCGAAGGGGTCTTTAACCCTATAGGTGGAAGTATAACATGAACTAACTAGGACCCCCTGAGCTCATGTCTCTAGCTGCATATATAGAAGAGGATGGCCTAGTTGGCCATCATTGGGAAGAGAGGCTCCTTGGTCATGCAGACTTTATATGCCCCAGTACAGGGGAACGCCAGGGCCAAGATGTGGGAGCGGGTGGGTAGGGGAGCAGGGCCGGGAGGGGGAAGGGTATAGGGAACTTTCTGGATAACACTTGAAATGTAAATGAAGAAATTATCTAATAAAAGTTGGAAAAAAATCCTTCAAAAAAATGAAATCATGAATCAATTAGTTAACAGTTAATAAAAATAAAATGGAGAAATGAGAATTCCTCTTTTTTTGGGATGTGGCCAATAGCAAGTTTCAGTGGCCCAACATCTATGTGCATATATGCAGTAGTCATAGCAATTAACGGGCTACAAATAAAAACAGATCCTTAATGCTATTTACATTGACACAAATACCGTGAATACAACTAAAATACATTAATCTTTTTCCCAGAGTGGTTAAATAACAAAGGAATGAAAACAACTTATATTCATAGGAATATATTTTTAGTAAATAAGCAGAATGTGCTCATGAAATTTATAACCATTTGTTTCTGCAATTATCACTTGATATGGGTAGTATTTATAATTTACTACTTCTTTATTCACCTTTCATAATTTCCCATATCTTTAATATGCCTTAGTTACTCAAATTTCTTAAAGTTTCAAGGTGATCCCGTTTTCCATGTCTAATCGGTCTGGGCCATTGTAAGTACACCAGAATAAGATTCTTGTAGTTCTGCATTAATTTCTTACTGAGCTCCTCTAAGGATTTTGTGTGTTCCAGTCCGAATCTTTCTTGCCGCCAATATTGAGTGGTAGTATGATTTCTTTATTCAGTTAGAATCAGTCTTATCAAAAAGATTCCAGTCCCTTCTTCATTAATTGACTGGGAGACATGAGGTTCCAAAGTTGATCCAGTCATTTGAACTGATTTAGTGGAGTTATTGCAGGACCTCCTGGTGAACACATTCTTCTCTTTAGTTTTAAAAAACAGAAGACCATTGTTCATTGTTATAATACATAAGGATTTTGCTAGTTGTAACAGTTAGCAATACCAGTGTTGTGGCTTCCAATTTACCAATGACTACTGAACACGTGTGAGAGATAGATTAGGGCAAAGCATGGAATTAGAATCGCATACTGATACAATACTTCAAGTTAGACTTTTTAGAGTAATCTAGCACCAAGGTGATTCATTAACAAAAAAAAAAGTTACTATTCAGCATATAATCAAACAGATGTCACTGGGAAAGGCACATATGATACTGGAGTAAGATATGAGCCCACCTGTCTCATAATATATATTAAAAAATGAAATGCTACAGTTAAAAAAAAAAGATGAGCCCACCAATGAAATAAAATGCACAAATAAATACAAACTTAAACTACAGGTTTGCCTAATCTGTAATCATGTTAAAGTATACCTGATTGTCTGAAACAAAGGTAGCCAGAGTATATGATGAGAAAAGAACATACTTATTAAATGTATGAAAAGGGACCAGGAATGGCCTGCTATCTCCTTCCAGAAAACAATAAAGCTATAGAAAGCATCAACTCAGCTTTGTGAGATTTCTAGGCACAAAATTAATATGTGAAACTTAAGCTCAAATCAGTGTTATTGCTAAGAATATGCATACATAACTATATTTTTTTAGATTATAGTTGTTTTTTAAACTATACTTTATCATAGCATCAAACTAAGAAATTGTGAGTATAAGGTTTGGATAGTGATTTCATTATATAACAATCCCTGAAGTGGAAGCCCATCTTTTATTATTCTCTCCAGCAAATATTTTCATTTATTTTTATACAATATAAGGCATGGGATGACTTTTCCAGGCTTTTCAGTAAGGTCATAGAAAACTAAACTGCAATTGCTGAAAACAGAATAATATCCTCTTTGGAAATTTGGGCTTGCAATGTTTCAGGTGTTTCAGGAAGGCATAATAATGGCAAGTTTTGCATACTCATTTGCATAGCACATGAGTTCTAAGACTTTTGAGTTCCACTGATTCACCATGCTGAACTCTAAAAGTAGCATGCATATGTTTTGAGATATCAAATGTATAATCTCAGGATGCTATTTGAAGTATAAAATGCATTTAATGAACTAAAATGACTCAAGAAGAGCATATTGCACTTGCAACACTTATACCCGATGCTATGGGCTTCTAAAGAGAGGTGGGTGTGATGTTGTGAAGAAAAGCAATTCCATTCTCAGTAGGTTATCACAGTGTATTTTCAGAAGTTTCTAATTGAAGGCATGCTTCATTTGCCTTGACTATAAAAAAAAAAAATGGTCTGCATTTGCTCAAGATTATATCTGTAAATGCCCACATAAAATGTACTCTAGGAAGCACATGGCTTGTTTGCTTATGGACACACATGCATACAAATACACACACACATGCACGCATGCATGCACACACAAACACACACAAAGACATCAACACACATACACTATACATAACTTTCCACCATTTACTTTGATATGTTTTCATGAAGATTAGTTCTTACACCCTAAAATGTTCATGGAATTTCAATAAAAATATAAACATTAATATGAAATAATTTCCATAGAAACATATTGACTAATTTTTGCATTTTATATTCATTTGGAAATTCACTTTAAAATAAAAATATCAAGTATGCTTGCCTAAGTTATGTACTCAACACCTCACTTCTTTTTCACTAGTGATTTAACAGTTTTTCAAATGTGGTAATTGCTTAATTTAGCTTTTCTTTTAAACACTAGCTTAAATACACACACTCACAAACAAAATAAAATAGCAAAATTTCTGTATTAGATACTTTATTTCCTCTTCAAAATATCTGTGATCCTGCTTATCTTTTATAAAGAAATAAGCATGTAGTATAATACAATAAATCTTTTCAAGAGAATAAAACCATGGATTGAATTAAGAACTGTATAGTAGCAAAGGACAGAACACATGATACCAATCTCCAGAGGTTTCAGATTTTTCTGTTCTCTCCAAACACTACCTCGTTAGTCTATGCCAATTTCATTGTCCTCTCATGATGAAAAGTCTTATTTCATCCTGTGACCTTGTGAATATCACATGCTATTTTTTTTACCATGAAAATGTTGATATTTAGAAAGTCCAAAAACATTAGAGTAACATCTAAGACTTGGATTACATTGGCTGCAGTACAGTTTATAGAAATTTATTTACAACTTTCAAACTGAAAACATATGTAATATTAAGTGCCAAGTGATTAGTAACTGCATTAAAAAAGGCTATTAAATATCTAGATATATTTGTAGGTTAGAGAAAGAAGAGTAACACATGACAGGAAGAAAACCTGAATGTGAGATTTTTGAATATAAAATTTAGGAAAGGAATATATTTATTAACTGAAATTATTAACTTATTTACATACTTACTCAGTACTGGTCTCTTGAGTAAAGACTGGCTAAAGAACCATTTTTGAAGGACTTAGGAGATAAGATACCGGACACAGACACAGTAAGGGAACTTTTGTCTGATGTAGCATGTATGCAGAAAATAATTATTTATTTTAAAGTTATTTTAGTATTTATGATTAGCTAATGCAGTTCTCTAATCTTTAAATTTATTAACAAAAATTTCAGAGTATCACTTAGTTTAGGAGTTCAAAGAAGTTGATCAATTCTCTGATAAATAGGGAGAACTGAAGTTTGATGTTGTTGGATCTCTACACAGTTTGGTTGCATTTCTAATGATAATTATGGGTTGTAATTAACCCCTTCCACATGAACATCAAGTCGTAAGGCCTGTAGGGCACTGAAAATTAAAGAAGGAGATTAACCTTATCAGTTCAATATATGATTATATATATATATATATATATATATATATATATATATATATATATATATATATATCAAAGGAGAATAGAAACCTCCAGAATACAGTCTTAGTTCTGGTACCAAAACATGTGTGAACTAATATGTGATATTTTCACTCATGTTATTTACACACAGAGCATGAATAGCAGTAGTAATTGAAGAGGAAAACACAAGCTTGTAAATTTTGCATTAGAGCTCTACAATTCAATAGCCTACTATTAGCTGTGTATAGCTGCAAAAATTAAAAGTAGATACGTTTTAAATGATAGTCTCTCAGCCTTACAAGCTTCATCTGAAGTGTTTGCATGCAAATAGCACTTAGTGGGCTCCACACTGGGAAGAATAAACACATTACATATTTTCATTTCCACAGAATGCTATGATAGAGTGTGCATTCACATATATTTAACTATGAACAAGCCAAGTCCTAGAAGTGATTACATTTTATATTATCTGATCTTCAGGAGAAAAATTCATGGCTATTGATAGATAATATAAAGCAATACATGTGATAAGACATGTAAAAGGACATTATAGGACTTGTAGTCAGAGAGTCAAATACAAGTTTACAATGAATTTCTCAGGAGAGCTAAAAAGGCAATCATCATGTAAAAATAAAATGAAGACATTTTGGCATGGAGAAGAGTCAGACACTTTGAAAAATAAGGAATTAAATTCTAAAATTCTAGTAGTTATTAGAAACTACAATTATTTATAATCACTATATTTTTCTGCTGACATGTTTAATAAATATAGGTTTACTTTTGGAGTATTTCTATCAAATAGAGTGGAGTCATATGTGAAAGACAAAATTTGAAAGAACAGGAACTGTGAATATTACAATTTCATTTACAGTTTATATTATATATCATATGTTTGTGATTGACAGATAGATAACAGATGATAGATTATAAAAGATGTCAATCATTATTTCAGTATTAATATATCATACATAGCTCAGACCAAAGAGACATAGATTGCCTCTGAAAGATAGGTAAATGAAGCATGTTGTAAGTATATAGTGAAATGATGTCCAGCAGTTAGGAGCAAGGCTTAAATTTATATGTAGTTAGCAAGCAGGTCTTACAAAAATATGGCAAGTGGATTAAACATATGGAATGCACAAAAAGATATAAAGTGATAGGATCTGGGTAAATTATTATGTCTGTGAGACAAAATGATCTGTTCCTATTTTTCCAATAAGAACGCATTGAGCAAATCAAAATGACTGTCAGGAGAGTGAGGACATTGAAGTTAGTTTCCAGACACAAGAGGATATAAAGGCTTTTATTTTTTTCTTCTTCTTCTTCCTTTGTATTGTAAGTGATTATTTTCTCATATAATATATCCTGGTGAGAAGTTTCCATTCATTACTACTCTCACTCTTTCACCATCTCCCTTCCCATCTAGATACACCACTTTTCTTTCCTGTATTGGAAAAGAACAGGCTTCTAAGGGATAAAAACTAAACACAACAAAACTAAATATAACAAGGTTAAAAAAAAAGACACATAAATATTTGACAAGACAGACCAATATAAGAAAAGGAGCCCAAGATAAAGCACAAGAAACAGGTTCACGAGAAACACACATAAAAACACTAAACTGAAAGTTATAATCTATTTTTTTTAAGATTTATTTATTTATTATATGTTAGTACACTGTAGCTGTCCTCAAACACTATGGAAGAGAGCATTAGATCTTGTTATGGATGGTTGTGAGCCACCATGTGGTTGCTGGGATTTGAACTCAGGACCTTCAGAAGAGCAGTCCGTGCTCTTAACCGCTGAGCCATCTAACCAGCCCCAAAAGTTATAATCTTGAGTTGTGTGGAGTTATCCTGAGTATTCTGTACTTTTTTTTTTTTTTTTTTTTTTTTTTTTTTTTTTTTTTTTTTTTTTTTTTTTTTTTTTTTTTTTTTTTGGCTAGTATCCACTAATTAGTGAGTACATACTATGCATGTACATTTGGATCTGAGTTACCTCACTCAGGATATTTTCTAGTTCCATCCATTTGCCTACAAAACTCATAATGTCCTCATTCTTAAAAGCTGAATAGTATTCTATTATAAAGGAACCACATTTTCTGTATCCATTCTTCTGTCGTGGGACATCTAGCTATGTTATTCCCAGCTTCTGGATATCACAAATAAAGCCTCTATGAACATAGTGGAACAAGGTCCCCTATGGCATGGTGGAGGGCTTTTTGGATATATGGCCAAGAGTGGTACAGCAGGGTTTTCAGGTAGATACATTTTCAATTTTTTTACTAGGATCCTCTGTGGTTAAAAATCAGTGGCCTCTGTCTGACCCAGGGATTGGGCTGCTGAGTGAGGTGGGATGTGGGAAGTTTGACTGCATGCACCACATCACCCCAACGGCAGGAGGAGAGCTCCAGCTGGTTCTCTCAGGGGGGTTTGTGGGGGGGGGGGGTAGTGCTGAAGGCTTGCTCAGGCAGGTTGGCTTGGTGGAGACCTCTGAGAACACAGAGAGGCCTCTTGTAGATTAGACTTTTAGAGGAAGACCTATTCCATTGTTCTCCATGGCAGGTCCTGATGAGAACCAGGCCTTGGTTTTAAGGCATTTATTGTCATGACAGAAAGTTGTGATGAGTGAAATCATATCCCACTTTCTCAGGGTAGGCCTAAGGTTAAATACCTTTTTCAAGGAGGAGCGTCGGGGAAGGAGAGCTTAATTGGCTAAGCCCTTCAGGCTTTTAGGTGCCTCATTAAAATGGGGATCTATTTTGAGGCTATATGATCTGCAGTCATTTCCTCTACCTATGGAGGTGCTTAGGACCTTGCCCTACATGACTGATGGCCACAGAATTATGGAGAGCTGAGGGCTTCTGTGAGAAGCCTTGTATATGGGAGTGTGGCAAATGCCTTCAGTCACTCGCAGGAACACCTGCTGGGTCTGCAGGGTTAGACCAGAACAGGCTGCCTTTCATGGTCCAACAAACCTCCATATTGATTTCCAGAGTGGATATACCTGTTTGCAATCCCACCAGCGATAGAGGAGTGTTCCTCTTTCTCGACAAGCTTTACATTTGACTATGACCTGAGATTTGATCTTGGCCATTATGATTGGTGTAAAGTGGAATCTTAGGGTTGTTCTGATTTGCATTTCCCTGGTGTAATTCTAACCAAACAAGTGACAAGAGCTTCAAGTCTCTCAAGAAATATATTAAAGAAGACATCAGAAAATGGAGAGATTCCCCCATATTCATGGATTGAAAGGATTAACACAGTAAAATGGTTATTCAACCTTGCTGCATAGGAACCTCTATTGGGTCTCCAATCTGCAGGGAAAAGGGTTATGGTTTCAGGTGAGCACAGGTCGGTGAGAAATGACAAACGGACACAGACACAAGGGAGTGCTGAATCTGTATGTGTTTTGTCCAAGTGAACACCAGGCTTTTAATACAGAAGAAAAACAAGAAGACTAGGAGAATACAACATTCAAGGTACACTGGTTCTTAACACAAAACAAACAAAATGTATACATAAAAAGATGGTGGGAGCCAGGCCTTGTTTACAACTCTAGGACCACTCTAATTAAGATCAGCTAAACACAGGAGCCAGGTGAATGCTCTGATACAAGGCTAGTCTATTGTTAAACCCACCACCTGATTCTTTAGTAAATACCTGTTTATGCTATTCCTCTGAGCCTAGTGAAAAAAACCTGCACCAGAGGAATTCCATTCTACTAACCTTTTCATGAAAAATACTACAACCCACCTATTTCCCAGGCCATTGTGTATTCCTGTGTTTGGGTGTGATTCAGCTATTTTCCTAAGTAATTACTATGCAGACTAGCCCTGATCTTTTCTAGCTCTGTTTCACTGTCTCTACTAGAAGTGAATTTGAATGTTACTGAATAGGTAACATTCCTACTGAATTCCAAGCTCAGGGTTGGCTTCAAGAATTATCTTGGATATTGGTGTTGAGCCCATAATTTCACCAAGAATTTTATTGCATCATTCAAGTTGAGGGTGGAGGCCTTCCAGATGAGGTGGGGAAGAGGAATCCCTGCTGTAAAAAGCAGTCCACCATTTTGCAACAAGCTCAGAAGAGCTATTGATACATGGTAGATTTGGACCTTAAGTAGCAGGCTTTCCCCACACAGGATTTTTATTGTAAAAGGGTGTTAGATTTTATTAAATACTTTTGCTTCATTAAATGAGATGAACATTTTTTGTCTTTTAGCTTACATAGTAAATTATATATATTTATTTTCACACACTGAACCATTCCCACATCTCTGAGATGAAACCTATTAGGTTGTGAATATTTTTTTATGTGTTCTTGATTCAGTTTGAATGTATTTTATTGAGAATTTTTGCATCAATGTTATCTATAGAAATTGGTCTTCTTTTGTTGTTGTTATGTATTTAGGTGGTTTGGCAATCAGGGTATTTGTGACTATGTTGTTGTTGTTGTTGTTGTTGTTGTTGTTGTT
>CACVCL010028790.1:0-90459 GCA_902729485.2 Mus minutoides | reverse complement strand
CCGGCAGCCAAGTACGTGGGGACAGAAGGAGGCAAGGAAGGAACCTGGGGAGGGAGAGGCGCTGTCACACGGCTGCATGGATGGGGGGGGCGGGGAGGGAGGGAGAGGCGCTGTCACACGGCTGTACGGACGGGGTGGCGGGGGAGGCACTGTCACAGGGCTGCATGGACATGGACGGGACGGCTCACGTCCTGGTGGCCGTTCGTGCATGCTCACCTGACCACTGTCTTCCTCCATCCACAATCACCTCAGTGGGAAACCCCGGGTGCTCTGCTTGATAAAAGTGGATGACAAAGACGTGTCGGCCCAGGTGTGGTACAAGTCCTCTCAGGGTCACTTCACTCTAGGAAGGGAAAAGAGGGGAGAAGAAAAAGCTCCAAAACTGAAAAGCATTGAATAATTAGGACATGAGATATTGCTATAGTTGGTTCCACCAAAACTCACTGTTAGCCCCGGGATGCGTTCAGTCCATCAGCACCATCAGCTACATTATCACCACCATCAAATGTGACATGCATCATACCCTCCAAAAGGTCCCTGCGGTCACAGTGCTGTTACCTGTCCCTCTGTCCACCTCTCTCATTCTCTCTTTGTGTGTCTCTCTTTGTGTGTGTCTCTGTCTCTCTCTGTCTGTCTGTCTCTCTCTTTCTTTCACAAAAGTGGTCTTTCACTCCCACTGTCCAATAAACCTCTTGTGTGAGATCTGTTGCATGGTATGACCTTTTCAGCATATTTTTGCCCTGACCCACCGAGGCACTGTGCTACATAAACTCCAACATTGATGTCTGTGACTTGGTAGGATATCCTGGTGCCTACATGCTCTTCACTTGGGGGTCTGAGTGAGCGGTCTAAAAACCTACTTAGTAATGAAATTTTTTCTGTTTCCCAGGAAAATGAACAAGGGAGCCACAAACAATGGGCCATTAATCAATAACAGTCCTGACATTGGACCAAAAAGGAGGGTAAGCCATATTTTGTGAATTGCTTGCCTCCTTCTAGGAACTGCCTGCTAAAGTCCCTCAGCTTCTTGGAACCCTCCCTAGGTGGAGTTTCTGCTTGTTCTTCCACATCCTTTAACTGTTCCTCTCCTTGTTCTATGCCATGTGTCTCTTTGGCTCCTTGAGCCAGTTTCTACACCCTTGGGGCTTCCACCATGTGGACAATACTCTCTCAGCTCTGGCCTTCTACACACTTATGGTTCTCTCTATTAAAGACACCTGCTGGTTCCCTCTTCTCCCTTTCCCCTGCACACTCTTGACTAGCTCTGTCTCCAGCCTGCAGTCCTATAGCTTCAGCTTTCAGCCCTCTTGGAGCTAATTAGAATGCACCCACACAGCACTCCAATCTCTCTCTCTCTTTCTCTCTCCCCCTCTGTCCCTTCCTCCCTCCCTCCCTCCAAGGATTCAAATGTGTGTGTGTATATACACACATACTATGTATGTTATATATAACATACATGTATATGTATGTACATATATAAACAATAACATATATACTTTTTTTTACAACAGCTTGGCCTCGGTACAGATCAATGGTAAAATTTGGGACACTTGATTTCCAAGTTCTCTCAAATTGTAACAACTTTTGCCACCACAGAAAACAAAGGATCTCAAAGTCTCTTATCTTTAAGGTTCTAAGGTTCTACTTTCCACTCTTAAAAATCATTTGTTTTTATAGTTTCTGTGATCTGCTTTCAGAAAAACCTCATGGGCTTATGCTATAAATTCTGTCATGATGTGTAAATTCATTGGGTATGGTTTAAAATCTATAATCTGTAACAAAAGTTGGCCTTAAACTTATAACAAAATATTTATAAATAATAATCTTTAATAATCTATATAAAAGTCTTATACTTAATGTATATATGGGTACAACTCTTGTTTAGTGTGTGTGCATGTGTGTGTGTATGTGTGTATGTATGTGTGTGTGTGTGTGTGTGTGTGTGTGAGAGAGAGAGAGAGAGAGAGAGAGAGAGAGAGAGAGTTGATTCCTACTATATGAGTTGATTTCTATATGGTGATGAAATTTTAAGGATATAAAGGTCTGTTTCAGGTTAAGGAAAGCTAACTTAGAGATTTACACCCAACACTTATGTCTTTGCTGTTTCAACACTAAGATGCTAGAAAATTAAGATAAGTAACAATATATGTTTGATAAATAAGATATACTGTGGAGAGCTCTTGGGGCGGCTTCTAGAAACTTGGCAGGAATTTGACATTGGGCCAGGGCACTGAAGTAAGCTCAGGCAGGAATCTGACTTTGGACCAGGACATAGAAGTAAGCTTCAGGCAAGAATTTGATTTTGGACTAGGACAGGGAAGTTGGCTCAGATTTCTTGGTCATCCTGATAAGCCCCTTGAAACAGTGACTGTGAAAAGTGAACTTTGTTTATTGTCTTGTTTGTTCCTTGACCTATAACTGATCTTATTATTTGCATGTACTTAAAATGGTATAAAAGCAGACTGGGAGAAAATCAACCCACCTCAGCCTGAGAACTGGCTGGGGTCATGCCACAGTGTTGTCTGTCTGTCTTTTTCTTTTTAATCCTCGCTCCCTCCCTGGAGAACCTGTCATTGACTGACTGAGCGGGTCTGGTAAGTATACTTGATCCACAAGGTCCACACACGCCTAAGGTCTTCTCGTGGTCACGGTCATAGTGTCCAGCTCCTTTGTCTTAACTCACTTTAAGCTTTAGCCATTTGGATAACAAACCTGTCAATGCTCTATAATGGTGCAACTTGGCAGTCTCCCTATGGACTGTATCTATGATTAAAAGCTTTATTTTGATACTAGAAAAGTTTCAATAAAAACCATGTTACTTTTAAGGCTAACCTAACAGGGATGCGATGTCAAGTGCTAGTCTTGGGAAAACTACTAACTTACTGCAGGTTGTTAAAGGTAACTGAGACTGATCAGCCCCACCTTATAAGTGATCAAATTCCTTAATGTGTTCAGAACTATATCTGTAGTCATGCTAAGTACTAGCGTAATTTATTACAGGAATAAGCTTTACTTAGTCTCTTAAATATATTTTCAAACAAGTGACTCAACAATAAGCAAAGTTTGTCTGTTTATATATATTCAACAAATAGATGGTCTCAAAACTTCTCAGAGGCTTGCTGAATATGGCATTTAATATATAATAAAAAAGGCTTCCCATGATAGAAGTGCCAGCTCCTGGCAGCACCCCAATCTCTTCCAGGGAAGACGATAGGTACAGAAGAACTCCATCTGGAGCTTGCTTTAAATGTGGCAAGGCTGGTCTCTGGGTGAAAAACCACCCTTTAGCTCCTTGCCACCAGGACCCTGCCCAAACCTTTGACAAGCAGGATACTGGGGAGTTGATTGCCCCACTTTACCTAACAAGGTACAGTCCCCCCAAGCTCCTACTCCACAGGAAAGTCTGTCAGATCTTCTGGGTCTGGAAGCTGAAGACCCATGCTGCCTGGGACCTCTGCCCCCAGCGACCACAGAGGAACCTGGGGTAACTGTCCCAGCGGCCAGTAAATCTCTGTGGGTTAGTCTGTACTTCCTGCTTACTCTGCTGGAGTTCATCCTTCTCAGGTCTCTGATAGGATGGCTGACTGGAATAGTGACAGATATGTCAGTTTAACGGCAGCAGCCAAGGCTTCAGCTGCCTCTGCAGTTCTCCTTCTATGTAACAAGCAGGCCTGGGCTTTACCTCCCTTCTTATAGTTACTGCTAGGTCTACACACCAGGCTACCAGGCTCTGAGATGAGAATCTCACAGAACAGATTTCACGGACACTTTTTACCATTCCTTCATTTAAAGAACTCACTTCACAGTAACTGCTCTCAGTGATCAGCCTCCTGGGTACCATAGTAAATGACTGGATAGAAAAAAGGCATAAAGTTTATGTAACGTCTGAGGATGTGAAAGCTTAAGTCATGGGGGATCTAAGAAAATGTTTTAAGGTCTAAGAAGATGTTTTAAGGTGGCTAAAAGATATAAGAAAGTGACTTTAGGTATAAAAAAACGTGAAAAATGTTCAAGATATCTTTCCCTCTCTGTGCTATTATTATACTAAGACTTCAAAAATTCAGAGTTGTAACATTAACCAGTGGTGTTCTGATAAGCTATTAATCTAGCTGTGGTAAGCACAGAGTAACGTTACCATAATCACAGGCTCAAGATTTTAAACTTCCTTGTCTTCTAAATATAGACTTAAAGTGCTTCTCATTGTGCTAACATCTGTCCTATCTATATACACACAGTCTTTTGGATAGGGGAAAGAGTGAGTGTTCATGCTTTTAACTCAAAATCATTTTGGGTCCCCTGGCTTCTATTATGGACCCAAAGACAGGAGTCTACTGCCTTTTCTGTAATGTGGAAAACACACTGAAGAGCACAGACTACAAACAGTGATGATGCTAACATATCTAAAATATCTCTTTTTTGTAAACTTAAAACTTTCTAGTAAGCTTCAAGGAATCAACTTGAATTCTGCCTCTCGATGGGTCAAATGGACTCCAGATAATTCTACTCTGTTTATTCCTGAGGGTGGGATCTCCCAACGACCGCTGCTCCTTTCCCTGGTCTTAGGACACCCCTCCCTCAATGACCAGGACCATAGGCCTAAAAGTTTCAAATGTACCCCTAAGAATAAATTCCCTCCTAACTCCTAACTTTATCTTCTGCTCCACCAACCTGCCAGCTCTTAGTTTTCCCTCAAAATCTGCATCCTGGATAGCTTCAAAGTGGCTAGCTCCAGGTTGACCACTCTCCCAAACTGCTCCAACTGCTGCCTGCATGTCCCTAGACCCAGTCAGTCCTGAAGGGCTGGGACAGAAAGTGAAATGGCTGCCTCTTCAGGACTTGGCTGGCATCCTACTTTTCTTGGGTCCCCAAAGATGTTGATGCCCCCAGACAGAAGGAAGTAGTCTAAAGATCACAGATGCACCCCTTCCTGCCTCAGCATCACCCCCAATGTCCTCTCCTGTTATAATAAACAAAAGGGAGGAATGTTAGCCCTGGCCTGCCTTCAGTGACTCAGCACCAGGGCCCATGTCATCACCTGCTGCTAAATGTGTCATGCATACCCTTGAAAAGGTCCCCGCCACCATGGCGCACTCTGTCTCTGTCTCTATCTCTGTCTGTCTCTCTCTTTCTCTCTCTCCTTGTCTCTCCCTCTCTCTCCTTGTCTCTCACTCTTTGCCTCTCTCTGTGTCTGTCTCTATGAGTGTATGGGTGTCTCTGTCTCTCACTCAGAAACAGCCTTTCATCCTCCCCCAATAAATCTCTTGGTGTTGAGGGTCAGGGCTTAATGGAAGCAGTTTATTATGAGCCAGAGCCTTCATAAACAGATTAAAAATCTTGCAAAAGTGAGTTCTTTCCTCCCAGGGTGGGGTCAGTTACTAGAGAGTGGGCTATCAGGAAGCCACAGCTACCTTTGTCCCTCTTCTCTTGAACAAGTGACCAATTGGCACTGCAACACAAGCTCCCATTTGGCATTGCTATGATATGCACAGAGGCCCTTGCCAGAGATGGCTACCTGGTCTTATATTTTCCAGCCTCCAGAATCAGGATCTAAGTAAACATCTTCTCTTTGTAAATTACCCAGCCACTGTGTTCCTCCCCAGTGCAGCTGCAGGCTGAGCCTGCCCTCTTCCCTGCTGCCCTGACTTGTAGCCAGACTTTCCTCAGGGCCTTCCTGACTGCTAGTGTGCAGCTAGGTCCCATGCTGCAGGACTTACATGCCAAAGACTCTAAGCACAAGACCATTTCCCCCCACCCCACCCCCGGCTCTTTGGAACGGAAGACTCTATTTTACTCTTTAAGGCTTTATCATGCTGCCCACGGTGTGCTGTTAACTGAAGGGTCTGTCCTCTTCCCTTCTGGACTCCCAGCTAGGCTATCCATGATGGCCATCTCTCCTGAGGAAGGTCTTCCTCCAGCCTGCAGGTCTGCTCTCCCATCTCTAGCTATGAGGCTGTAGCTGCCCTAATAAAACTCCTCTGCAGTTGCAGTCACCCCAACTTCCTTCTCAGGAACCTTTTTATTTATAGCAGTTACCACACTGTTTGCCTCACACCTGGGCAAGCTGGCAAGGAAACCCAGAGTCTACACCCTTGGTGTGGGTGGAAAGTTCAGGCCACACAAGCTCCAGCCCCGGGGAAGGGAACCTCATTCTGGGCTGTACCCTTCTCCCACTCTGCCCTCCCCCAGAGCTGCACTCTGTCTCCTGAGTGACTATGCCCCACTCTTTTAACTCAAAAACTACAGAAACCACAGCACTGAAAAACTGGAAAGTCCGTCATCTTCCAGACAATTTGCCACACTTATTTGTGTACTGGGGTGGGGCCATGAGGTCAGAGGACAACTTTTGGGAATCTGTTTTCTCCTTTTAGCACACCCCAGGGTCATCATCATCAGTCATCAGAATGTTCAGCAAGTGTTTTTTGTTTTTGCTTTTTTTGTTGTTTGTTTGTTTGTTTTTTCCATTTTGGGGTTTTTGTAACCTTGGTCTTAAAGGTTTAAAAAAATTCTATCCATCTTTTGATGGAGATCTGCAAATTAGAAAACCAACTTTTTAACATGAAGACAAAGCCAGGGCTTCATTTCAGTTTTCCTCAGTTATCCTCAGCTCCGATATCTACGGGAATGTCTGGTCCCAAGAAATCCCTTTTCCCAAAGTCTGGCATTTGGACTAAAGCCAATGTTCTCTCCGGGCCATGAACAATTTCAGAGTGGCCATGTGGAAGGAGACAGGGATGGTGAGAGTAGTCACAGTCAGAACTACCCAGGCTCCTACTCTGCTCAGTGAGACACAGCCAAGAGTGGAAGCTCCCAAATTGGAGGTGGGGGAGAGAGGGGGGACAGTGGGTAGAAAGCACAGATGACTGGCCCCATTCCATGGCCTGGGACGAAGGAGATTGGGGCAGGGCCTGAAAATGCACATCTCAAGCCCCAGAGTGATATGGTGCTGCCTGGCGGGGGGGGAGGGGTGTCACACTCTCTCTGGGGTGAATTCCTACCTGTGGTGCCTTCAGAATAACTCCATCTGCGGGAGAGGAAGGCTCATGAGGTAGGGCAGAGAAAGGGCCCCCACTTGTAGCATCCAAAATTAAGGCTGTTAGAGGAGTTTCATGGGCCACGGAGACACAGGAAGCACTGAAAAATAGAACATTTAAAATATGATTATATTCTCACAACAAAGACAAAACCCTGCATAGTATCCATGGGCAAAGAAACAGACATTGAATGCACACCACATGTCGAAGGAATCCCATCAAGGAGACCGGCATACAACAGGACTAGTACAGTCTGCTGGCCAAGCACACACCAGGCACCTGTTCAACTCAGGTTCTTAAATCAGAAAGAAAATCTTTAAAGTAAGGCATGCAAAATAGAAAACTATTCACACTTTCTTCCCCAGGAAAAAAAATTAGTTAATAAAATGAGATCAATGTTAAAAACATGATTCCCCTCTCTGTACGAATGCTGGTGTGAGAGTAGAGAAACAAATGTGTGGCCTTTCTTTGTTTCACAGCTAAAATGGCAGTGTGCTGGGGTTCCATCATCCTAACCATGCAGTGTGCTGGGGTTCCACAGCCCTGACCATGCAGTGTGCTTCTAACCATGCACAGTGTGCTGGGGTTCCACGGCCCTGACCATGCAGTGTGCTTCTAACCATGCACAGTGTGCTGGGGTTCCACGGCCCTGACCATGCANACCATGCACAGTGTGCTGGGGTTCCACAGTCCTGACCATGCAGTGTGCTTCTAACCATGCACAGTGTGCTGGGGTTCCACAGCCTTGACCATGCACAGTGTACTGGGATTCCACAGTCCTGACCATGCAGTGTGCTTCTAACCATGCACAGTGTGCTGGGGTTCCACAGTCCTGACCATGCAGTGTGCTTCTAACCATGCACAGTGTGCTGGGTTCCACAGTCCTGACCATGCACAGTGTACTGAGGTTCCACAGCCCTGACCATGCAGTGTGCTGGGTTCCACAGTCCTGACCATGCAGTGTGCTGGGTTCCACAGCCCTGACCATGCAGTGTGCTGGGTTCCACAGCTCTGACCATGCAGTGTGCTGGGTTCCACAGCCCTGACCATGCACAGTGTACTGGGATTCCACAGTCCTGAACATGCAGTGTGCTGGGGTTCTACGGTCCTAAATGTTTTCACAAATAAACCTTTTAATTGTTTTTGGAGCTACAGCAAAACAACCCCCCCCCAAAAAAAAAACCCTAATTAGCTAGTACTGACACCATAGCTCCAAGATAGATCATTATTTTTTCGGTTTTTCCAAAGAAGAGCCTAGACACAGAGATTAAAGGACTGGAATAAAGTGAGCTGTCAGGGCAGAACTTGGCAGACCTTGCCCTCAAGGACCAAGCATAACCATGTCCCTGGCTGTGTTTGTGTCTGTATCGTGATATATATTATGGACGTGTGGAAAGCTGACAGCTGAGAAGACTTACTTAGCTGAGTCATCTCTTCTTTTCCTTAACATTAAAAAAAATGGCTTGAGTGTATATGCATCTGTGCATATGAGTGTGTGTATACATGTCTGTAAAGGCTTGAATGCTTGTATGTAGGAGCAGAAGCAAGAAGCGAATGTGAGGAGTCCTTTTCTCCCTTGTCTGTGTTTGAGGCAGGGTCTCCCCCTGACTTGGGGGCTTATGCCTTTTTTATTATTGCTTATCCCTAGCAATCCTCCTGTTGATGTGCACCTCAGAGCTGGGTTTGCAGATGTGTGCAGGATGCCCATTCCAGCTAGCTACATGGATGTACATCTCCAGTTGCCATGGTTGCACAGCCAGCTCTCTGCACTGCTGAGCCAACTCCCCAGCCTGTGGCTCTTCTATTTTTAATATCCCGTATTAACACCAGTGTCTTGCCTTACGTTGCACTTAAGCAGATGTTAAATACCCCAAATCCCAAACCGCACGTGCTCCAAAATCTGAAACTGTAGGGGAATGGGGACTATGGAACCCAGCACACTGCATGGTCAGGACTGTGGAACCCAGCACACTGCATGGTCAGGACTGTGGAACCCTAGCACACTGCATGGTCAGGACTGTGGAACCCAGCACACTGTGCATGGTCAGGGCTGTGGAACCCTAGCACACTGCATGGTCAGGACTGTGGAACCCCAGCACACTGTGCATGGTCAGTGCTGTGGAACCTCAGCACACTGCATGGTCAGGGCTGTGGAACCCCAGCACACTGTGCATTGTCAGGACTATGGAACCCCAGCACACTGCATGGTCAGGGCTGTGGAACCCCAGCACCAAGTAGAAAATTCCACTGGTGACCTCATGTGATCGATCATAATTCAAACAGAAGCACACCAATTATAATGTATAAATTATCTATAGGTGATGTTAAAAAAAAAGGTGCATGTGATATATTATCCATTTCATGTTCAGATTTGGGTCTTATTCCCAAGATGTCTTATGTATTTACAAATGTTCTCAAATTCGAAACAGTTAAGTTTGCAAACATTTCAGATAAGAGATCCCCAACCTGCATAAAGTTTTAGCCTTATGTATATGATGGCAGTATTGTTCAGAGTACTGACAAGGAAGAAGAGAGAGGATCGTTACCTTGGATTAGCACGCTGCCCGTAGCTGGCAATGCAGTGGACTTGGGGTCTCAAATATTCAGTTGAGAATTCTTCAGCGGGTATAATACAAATGTGATACTGTCAAGAAAATAAGTAAAAGCACACAACAATTATTGGTAAAAACTAATGGCTGCTCCATTCTCTTTAAAAAAAAAAAAACCACTTACTAAGTGAAGAACTCATCCAGAAAATGTATATTACATAAAAGGAGTAAAACTGCAGGGTGGTAAGCATGTAGAACCTCCACGGGCAGCAAATACCTTTCCATATTGCACAGGATCGCTGACTACATTATTGTTGGAATATTTTCCCAAATAAAGAACAGAATCAGAGGAATCTGTTTAGTGGGTTTTGGTGCCTATTTTTCTCGGTGACTTGGGCTACTGCTGCTCAAGGCTGGTATCTGAAATGCTTCAGGAGAACGAGTGTGGGTTCAAAGACATGGCATCATCTGGAGAAGCACCCTTCTTAGTAAAGGATGGATCAGACTTCAGTCCACACCAACCCTGAAGGATTTGTCTCTACAGCTAGCTTTGGGACCACTTAAGAAACTCAGCCATTAAAGTGTCTTTTAATGCATTTGAAGTCAAACTATGTAATCAGCTTGGTGGCAAAGTGGCTATGTAGTAACAAAAAACAAAAATGTATGGACCATCACTGGGACTCCAGGCATCTATAGGACAAAGATGGTCAATGTTCCTACCCCATGGAGCCTCCATCCTAGTCAGCATGACCTTCAGTGACCTTGGGCTATTTGTCAAAGGGCAAATCCACACTTAAACTGAGTCCCAGGATAATTTCCAAAAATGAAGTGGTTAGATTTGTGAAGGAAGACCATTATTTCATACCAATAAATTTTAAACTTTTATTTCAAACTATTACTTAAATTTGAAGTTTTTACTTACTCCTGCTAGGTTAGGCACAAATATTTCAAGCACACTCCCCCTGGCATTCCCCAGAGTCTGATGCATGCTTCCTGCCATCAGTAACAGGAGGCTGTGTCACACTTAGGCAATCTTAGTCCCTTGAGATAGTTACGTAAATCTTAACAATCCCTTCCTAGGCAGATCCCACTGCACTCAGTAGCCAAGCTCCACGGTCACACGGGTAGGTATGAATGCCATTTATCTGTCACAGTTGGCATTTAAATCATAAGAATATATACCTAATGAGTTGGGTAAACTCATATTGAAATATAGGGTACTGCTATATAACCAGTTATAAAGTTTAAATAAAGCACTCCAAGAAACTATATAGAATAGTAGAATGGACAGAAATTAAATGGTGTTCAGTGTCATTTCTGTACCCAGAATAACAATAATAACAATAAAGTAGAAAATATAATGGTAAAAGGCACTTCATTTACAATAGTGATAAACAAAAGTTAATGAAATGTCTTTTTTTTGTGGGATGCCTTCATATTTGATGGCTGAACTTTATGAGGTGACATGAAGAAAGCTCAGGATGACAACTGTCAAAACCAAATTTATAGATACAGTGCAATTGCAGCCCAAATTTTGAAAAGCTTCTGAGAAATACAGATGACAGAAGAAGGCTTTGCAAGTTCAGTGGGCTAGATGAAGGCATACCAAAAGGAAATGGGCCATGTGCGCCTTGAGCTGAATGTCTGCATCTGCCAACAGCTCGTGTACAGCCGTTCGACTCAGGCTGTCAATCACCACGCTCCTGCACGGGATGCTGCAAAGGGAACAGAGTCGTCTTAGCCTGGCACTGGTGTCTCCCTTGCTGTGCACCTGACTGATGTTCTGTTTCCTTCTTTATAACTGGGTGTACCAGAGTCAATTTTCCTGCATGAGAAGTCGAGGGGGTGCAGCCTACTATGGTTTGAATGATCCCCCAAATTCATTCTGGAATGTACTCACCACTGTGATCTTTTAAAGGTGCCTAGAGAGTGGAGGTTCAATCTCTTGGAAATTTACCAACGTTCATTGGACCATTCATAATTCAGATTGCCCAGCTATGACCATCCCATGCCCATCAGTAGGCACAGCTGGCTTTACTAACATGGGGGAAGGACAAGCCAGACTGACTGTCTGCAAGGCTAAGTTTGAGACTGTTTTCTTCTTCAGTACCTTCCAAGAACTTCTACCTCTGGTCCCCACCTTCTACTCCATCCGGTGAGAGACAAATTTGAAACCATTTAAAAAGCCAGAGTTTTGCACCATGGAGTCTGGCTCTGGTGGGAAAGCACGTTTAAGCTTAGGAAGCAGGCTGACGCCATTTCCCCTGGAAACATATGAACTGGAGCTGGAAGTACATGAAGACAACATGGCCATCCTAATGAACACCTGACATAATTTAGTCAAGGAGATTTGGGTAATGACTGAAAGGAGATTAAAATATGCAAAGAATCGAACACAGATTGGATAGATATATAGGAACTTGACAGTCAACACGTGAGTACAGCTGAAGCAGTCCTTCTGGACTGAAGTGTCATCCTGGGATTCACTTGCAATTAGTTTTATCATCATCCTTTTAAAAGTTCTTTCTGAGAAAGAGATGGCCATTGGTTTGGTCATTACGGATCACCTCGCTGTGGAGAAAAGGGTTGATTTATCTATCACTGCACTGTTCTGAGAAGTAGTGTTCTAGTCACTATTTTGCTGAGAGATCATCTTTCTAACAAAGTGGTTAGAACTCACTTGAGACACGCAGGGGTATGGTCAAACATCAGCAGGAGACAGTGCAATGCAGAGCAGGCCTTTCACTTAACATAGGCCTTTATAGGGAATAATTCCTGTGTTTTAGATTCCCACGCTGTAGTCAGTTCCCTTTCACTTGACCCCTGTGACAACTGAAGCATAAAAAAAGGACAGACCTTGGCCAAGTAAAAATATACAGCGGGACTTTCCTGGGAGTAGCTAAGTATGAAATAGGCAATCATAGCCTAATATGATGCTGTCCTATAATTTTAATGATGGGTTTCCTAAGCATGCTTAGCTGTTATCGTGTGCTAAAGGCTCTAGAACATCACCCAATCTCCCCCAGTGTTAAGCATAAAACCTGCATGGCGTCCTGTAAGGGTCCTTTCTTTCTTTGGTTTTGTCATCCTTCTGCCATGCCAGGGAGGATGACACATAGCTATAACCCCAGCACCCAGGACGTTGAAGCAGGAAGATCATGGATTTAAAACCACCCTGGATTGCATAACAAGCCCCTATCTCCCCAACTTGAAGCTTTTCTGAGGTCATCTAGAGAGTCACCAGAATAACTATGAATATTACTCTGTCGCCCTAGCCAACTTCTCTTAGATTGTGTGAAATGGGAATCAAGACTGTGATCTGAAAGATGCAAGAAGTCTAAAAGCTGAAGTGGAAGGTGAGCTCAGATGGAGAGAGGTTGAAGAAGGCCAGTGGCCGACACACCCAGGACTCCAGCACGCAGGGCCTACCCATTGGGGAGTACACTTTACAGAGGTACTGATGCCAACTGTACATGAAACTCATATTTTCTGATAGTAATAGATGGTTCTGAGAAACTACCCTAGGGTCACTGTATGCCCTTAATGCTCATATACAGAGCTGAGGATACAGGCCCAGTGGGGGAGTGCTTGCTCAACACACACATGGCACTGGGTTTGATCCTCAACACCATACACAAATCCAAATATGACTCATTGTTTGTGATCTTTGTTTCAGAAATAAAGTCCTCAGAGATGGCTTTTTAGGATCCTTAGGAGCACAGCTAAGTCAGCAGGTGTTCGATCTGGCCTCACAACAGTGCCCATGTTACGATGCTAAAATCTGCTCTTTGCATACATTTTTAAAATTTTTCACATCCAGGAAGGTGGCCAGCTACTTCAAGTTATCTTGTGTTTGACCAAAGCAACATAAAAGTCAGGTTAACCAAACGTTGAAGGCTGTGACTAAGAACTGGCGTGTTTACTGTAGCTTTCTTCTACCTGCTATATCAAGTGCTACAACTTCAGGTGTCATTAATTTTCCTCTACAAATATCCTTTGTGCTGATTCTTTAATTAAAGAATGCTCTTGAACTATTATGCAAAGAAAATCATTTCCACTAAGCCCTTGGCAATTAGCACTCCTGGGCAAAAATTTCATTAGGGTAAATCTGAGAGTTTCCACCATTGCTTTTTGCACACAGCAATCACTAACCACTAATTTGCTGGGTTCTGAAGGGGGGGCCGTGCAGGGAGAGGTGCACCTGTTATATAATTTCACAATGCTGCCACCCACAGAGAGGCTCCCAATACCAGGTTGTGGATAATGTTGGACCCTATAACTAGCTGCCTGCTAGTTTTCAAAGGCTGCCTCAAAAGTCCAGTGCACTAATCACCCACGTTCCGGGCGGACTTCCCTGGTGGAGGAATTTGGGGGTTGGGGGGCGATTACCTGTACTTGCAGCTGTATATGTTCACTTGGCCTGCCAAGGCAGACCCTGAGCTCTTCAGGTTCACGTCCACCACAAAAAGCTGGTCCACGACTGTGGCATACTCCAGCATGACCACATAGCGGCCAATCTGTGGGACCCGCAGACGTAGCTGCAGTTCTACCTGCCAGAGAGGACAAGTAGACAGGTAGTCATCCCGACACGCAATGCGCTGGACATGCTTACAGACACAGTGGGAAAAATAGAGGTGACACCTGGAGTACTGTCATATGTCTGCAGAGTAAAACATGGTCCTCTTGAGAGAATGCAGAGGAAGAAATAGATGCCCTGTTGAAATCCCAAGTCCATAGAAATGTTGCATGTCCATATGACTGGAACGTCAGAGGGAGTTTTGCAGTTTTATTTTCTAAGTCTCCCAATGCTATGCCTGAGGGCTGCAACACCACTCAGGAATCCTTCCTCTGCTTGCTTAAACACTCCCAATCTTGAAGCAAAAGGGAGCACAACAGACAGCAGGGGAGTGGGAACCTGCCTGGGGGCTTCTTACCTGTTACTTCAAGAGAGAAATGTCAAAGTATCCAAATACAGTCACATCCCAGAAGGTGGCACTAGGCTTTTAGACTTTCAAGCCCTTTTCTATTGGTAATATTGTGAGACCCCAAAGTGTTTCTCCCTGAAATGTAAAGCCCCTAAATGCTCCCTCAAGCCTGTTCCCCCATCTCTAAGAATACAGCCAGTAATGAAGCTCTTTGTTCTCTAAAGCTAGCAAGAAGCCTTTTGTTCCTCTACCTTAGATGACCCAGCCTGCCTGTGTCAGAGACCCAGAGATAACTGCAAGGACAGGCAGTAGCTCACTCCCCACTCCTCATGCCTTGTAATTTTAGCAAGGACAACCCCCCCCCCCAGAAGAGCTGTAGCCCAACTCCTCCCAACTCCTCCCAACTCCCCCCAGTTCCTCACTTTTTCCTTTAAAAGCCCCCTACTGTTAAGGCTCAGGGTCTAACTCCCCTGCCCTACATGGCTAAAGGAGTTCCTCCTCAGCTGGTTGACAATAAACCCTCCTGCAGTTTGCATCAAGCGGTTTCTCTCGGTTTTGGGGGGTGCCATCTCATCCCAGGACAGGAGTGACCCTGTTTCAGGGGTCTTACAATATACGTGCTTCCCACCTTGACTTTTAAGAAGAACTATCATGAGTCAGATATCAGGGGTACTTTAGGCTGTAACGACAGAGATCATAGGGTGCACAGATCTGGGCATGTTTGCTCTCTGCCCCTTTCTGGGGAAAGTGGGACTTGAGCTTCTGTCAATCATGCGGCAGGAGCGTGTGGTCCCAACTCAAGCTGACATTAGCTGTGTCTCCTCATATCTGTGTGTCCTGACATTAATTGTATGTCCTCATAGCTGTGTGTCCTGGTCAGTTTTCCTTCAACAGTTATGACGGTTAAATGGATGTGCAGCAACTATTTTCGCAGTGACAAAAGTAATCTATGATCCATGTTGTTCCCTGAACATGTGTGATTGTTGAGGCCCTGAGGTACATCTGAGAAATTAAATGTAAGTTTAATTAACATAAGCGTATATGTTTCTCAGGGGCTGGTTCACCTCACTTGGACTTCCCTGTTGTCTTATAAATAACAACACATAAACAACACATACGTGTATGTTCTTTCTCACATGTTACATCTATGTACATGTGAGTATACACTTACACATGTGTGTATGTGTGTGTGTATGTGCACATGCAGTATGGACAGAAAGGAATGTGGTAAAGTTAATTTTAGAATGAAGTAGAGAGAATATTCAGTTTTTCATTACATTTAATTGTGTTTACTTATATTGTTTTACTTGGTACAATAAGTATATTTTATAAATCAAAAATCTAACAAAATAAAATGAAATGAAAAGTCTACCTAAGAAGTAATCCTAGTATCTTTAGCTGTTACCTTTAAAATGTTAGGACATCATTTATAAAATGTGTATATGTTGTGGATAGCCCTGGGGCTAATTATATTTGATGTTAATTCCATTCTCCTGTGAGTGGTTATGAACAAGGAATGAGTTAGCACTCAGGTGGTTTCCTGTAAACCTGCTTCCCACCTTAATTTGTAAAATAAAGGAGAGCTGATGATTGGGCAGATCAAAGGGAAGGTGGACAGGAAGGTGGGGAGAGAGAAGAAGGAGAAAAATGGAAGAGAGAAAGGATGCAGAGGAGGAGGAGGAGGAGGAGGAGGAGGAGGAGGAGGAGGAAGAAGAAGAAGAAGAAGAAGAAGAAGAAGAAGAAGAAGAAGAAGAAGAAGAAGAAGAAGAAGAAGAAGAAGAAGAAGAAGAGAAGAAGAAGAAGAAGAAGAGCTGAGCAGAAGCACATGGCCTGGAGAAACCGCAAGTTCTAAGGGGTCTCATAGATGTGGAAGATGGTAGTATAGTGGTAGATCTGCCCAATCTAGGCTCACAGCATGTAATCATATTAACTTGGTTGTGTTTTCATTGCCGGGGCATAATTAGGTTGGAGAGTTTTATGGCAACATATATATCTAAAGATTTCAGAAGAATTTGAGGCATAGATATTTTAACATCACACACTTTACCCCCTAAAGAAATATTTTCTTCAAAAGATCAAAAATAGATAATATTAATGAAAGTAAAGAGTGGAAATAGGTGGGGGCTACCGTTTAGTGTCTTCATTCTGGGGTGCTGTGATGTGTGTTCTCATTGTTGATAAAGTACACAATGTGTTACCAATACACTCTTAGGTTTGCGGATGTGGCTCAGAGAACTCCAGGAGGAGACACAATGCCCCAACATGTACCAACACATCCTCCAAGCTGTGAGGCAGATGCCTTGGGTTGGAGCAGTTCCAGGTTCCAAGCTTCACCGATTCCCCTGCTACAAAGTGCTTAACCCACAGGGTTTGTCAGGGAGGAACTGCTGTGTCCTTATAAGGCAACCAACAGAGCTACTGAAGGCCTGTAATACTGAGCCTTGTCCATCTTTAAAGAAAAAATTTGGGGATGGAGAGATGGCTCAGCAGTTAAGAGCACTGACTGTTCTTCCAAAGGTCCTGAATTCAAATCCCAGCAACCACATGGTGGCTCACAACCATCTGTAATGATATCAGATGCCCTCTTCCCATGTGTCTGAAGACAGCTACAGTGTACTTACATATACCAATAAAACGACTGCGGCTGCCAGGGATCCATCCCACAATCAGTCACCAAACATAGACACTATATCATATGCCAGCAAGATGGAGCTGAAAGGGCCCGGATATAGCGGTCTCGGGGGAAAACATACCAATCCCTGGCAAACATGGAGGTGGAAGCTCACGGTCAGCTTTTAGATGGAACACAGGGTTCCCAAGGAAGAAGGAGNAAAAAAAAAAAAAAAAAAAAAAAAAAGAAAGAAACAATTTTCTGGGAGTCAGGTGAACTAAACAGCCCTGTGATGTCCTATGGCTGTTACTACAGCTAAAGGTACTCAAAGAAAACCTCAACACAGCTCAGTGTGGAGGGTAACTCAGCCCCAGGTGAAATCAGAAAAGTTAGCGCCTGTCGATCACTACCCCTGAGAAACACTTCTGGCTCTCCAGGATTTGAAAAGCAACCTTTGCTAAGCATTCAGAAGACACAAATGGAGAGGCAGCAGCAGTTTTAACAGGAAGTAAAAGGCTGTCCCACCTCTCTCCCGCTGAGGTCCACCATGGCTGGGTGTGTGGGTGTGGGCTGCCTCATTACCAAGGGTCTCAGCTCTCCATCCAGCAGGAAGTGTCTGGCCTCACAAGCCAGGGTACAGGAGAATGCAGTCAGTGGTAAATGCTGGTAAAGCAAACAGCTTCAAGGACAACAAAAGACAGTTGTTATCACATGAGCATGATACAGCTCCCTGCAAGGACTCTGTGATTCCAGTCACTGGGTGTCCTTTCAACAAAGTTTTAGGAAACAGACATCACAGGTATTGAGCAGTGAGTTCCCCACACCACAAAGGGAAGAAACAAAGGTCTGAGAACATGCATTGTATTTTAAGCTCTTCCCTCATCAGATGCATGGCTTTGAGATGACTTTGGGGTATGCGGCAGCATCCCCACATGCACAGGGTGGCATGCAGTGTGCTTGGAGATTCTTACTCAAATAAGGCTCAGAAGAGACAAATCACAACGAACCCATCAGCGGGCTTTCCTGTAACTGTTGGGATTGTAAGGCCCACCATCTGAGCCTTCATACTTAAGGCTCCTTCAGAGGTGTCTGATGGCATTGAGGCTGCACCCTCCTCCCCATACTAACTTGTCCTGGGGAGATCCTGTGTGGGCACATGGCTCTGTGACTGGCACTTGCAGGGCGAATGCTTCATAGTAGTCCCTGGGAAGCAGCACCAGGTAATCCTAGCAAATGGAGAGCACAGGGAGTGTTAGTCACCTTCTACCAGGCCTACCTTGGTAATACAATGACCAAATGTGTTTGCAAAGAAAAATGCTCCAGGGAAGTCCCTGGTGAATTTGAACTTCAGATCAACTTTCTTTTTTCTTTACTCTAGCACACCAGAACCCACAATGTACCTCCCTGCCATGTCTTACACACACACACACACACACACACACACACACACATACATGAGATTGGTGCCACAAGTGTATATTTGTGATCTTCAGATCCACAAGAAATGTTGCTATCTCTTCTGGGCCATTTAATAATCCCTTCCCCCAGTTGACCAAATGCAATGAACCAAATCATTATGATGCTCTGCCGAGATGCCGGCTGCCTTAGTCACTACAGAGCATCAGTGACTGACTACGGTGTGGCTTTGGCTCCAACCCTACTCATGGTGCATGCTGGGGAAAGTGAGGTTTTGTGATGTTGGTGGCTCAGACTGGAATGGCCCTGTCCCACCAAGCATGCCAAATGAGGCCTGTAGTAGGTGCAGCCCAGCATTCAGAAAAGAGCAGAGTTTCAGGATCCCAAACACAGATAGCAAGATAGCTCAGTGATCTCAGGACCTGTGATCCCACCACACACATGCACAGGGAAGGAGGCTGAATGTTTGCCTCTGGTGGGGGAACTCCTATGTGGCCCCTGAGGCATTTTCTCCTCAGGAAGAAATGTTTAGGGGTGAGGGAAGGAGATTGTGACTCAGGGGGGCTCAATGGCCTTCCTAGCTCGATGGGTTTGAATTGTTCTAGAAGCCATTTCCCTGAGCTCAGCCCATGATTGCTCATTCCTCTGTGGTCCCAAAGACCAGTAAAGAAGGATAACATGTGCTCAGTGCAAGGTGAATCAGAATGGGGCCATCAGCTACGTGTGATGACACACCTGTCTTAGTCAGGGTTTCTGTTCGTTCAATAAAACACCATGACCAAAAAAGCAACTTGGGAAGGAAAGGGTTTCTCAGTTTATACTTCCACATTGCGGTTCATCACCAAAGGAAGTCAGGACAGGAACTCAAACAAGGCAGGAACCTGGAGGAGGGATCTGATGCAAAAGTCATGGAGGAGTAATGTTTATTGCTTGCTTCCCCGGGCTTGCTCAGTCTGCTTTCTTATAGAACTAAGGTCCACCAGCCTAGGGGTAGCACCATCCGTGATGGGCTGGGCCCAGACCCATCAATAACTAATGAAGAAAATCCCTTACAGCCAGCCAATATTACAGAGGCACTTTCTCCGTTAAGGTTCCCTACTGTCAGAGAACTCTAGTTTGTGTGCCAAGTTGACATAAGACTAGCCAGCATAGCATCTCCCCGTTCTGTCCATCTGCCTAGCTTTATACCATGGTTGGCATTGATGGAATTGCCCTCTTCCCCACGTGTAACATCAGCAAAACATGTTTTGCCTTGTTTCTTCAGATATGAAGGGTTTTTTTTTTGTTTGTTTTTTTGTTTTTTTGTTTGTTTTTTTTTTTTGCCAAGAAGGTGCAAGGGCGAAAGGGTGGCACTCAACGTCATGTTATTTTTTGATACTTGGGAGAGACACATAAGGATAAGCCCTATTCTTATTACTCAGGAAAAGTGATGGAGGCAGGCTCAGAGGTAAGTGACCAGCCTAGGAAGGACTGGCTCTACGTTTCCTCCTAGAGCAGCACATGGCATAAAACTGGTGCCCAAAATGTCATCAAAGCTATAACAAGCCTGAGGTGTGTGTAGACAAAGAAAGGTTCCTTAGAGACACTCCTCACGGCTCCTCCGGCTTTCCTTGAACAAGGAGTCCTTTCCTTTGCCAGTTAGCTCTAAGATTCCTGACTCAGTGAGAGGTAAGAGGGTAAGAAGTGCTGAGTCAGCCTTGGCTCCTGGAGCCCGTTCCTTCCCTTCAGACATCTCCAAATCTCATTATTAATTCTTCTCATTATCTAGGTTCTGCTGATGCTGCTCTGCCTGGCTTGGGGGAAAGGAGCATTTTAGGTGACTTTCAGTTTCATAACAGAACTATTAAACACAATTTGAAAAGCAGGGAGAGCTATGTGCTTATAAGAACTTTTCATTTTTTTTCTAATGATCTTGAATTATAGTTTGTTTACATTTAGATAGATGTATAGATTATTTTTGTCCAAGAGTGGTTGACTGAAAGGATATAAATTGTAATTTTCAGTAAGTTTCTGTTTCATCATCGTGTCCACTGAGGACCAAAGTCACTATAGTTTCCTTTGCAGTAAAAGGGAAATGTGTGATTTTGATGTGGGCCCCCCGCACTGCAAGATCTTCCTGTTTTTGTTTTCTGTTTTTTGTTGTTGTTGTTGTTGTTTTGTTTGTTTGTTTGTTTTGAGACAGGTTTTCTCTGTGTAGCCCTGGCTGTCCTAGAACTCACTCTGTAGACCAGGCTGGCCTCAAACTCAGAAATCCACCTGCCTCTGCCTCCCAAGTGCTGGGATTAAAGGCTTGCACCACCACTGTCCAGCATTGGAAGATCTTCCTGTGGGCCCTGCACTGCAAAAATCTATCTCAAGCTGGGCAGTGGTGGCACACGCCTTTAATCCCAGCACTTGGGAGGTAGAGGCAGGCGGATTTCTGAGTTCGAGGCCAACCTGGTCTACAAAGTGAGTTCCAGGACAGCCAGGGCTACACAGAGAAACCCTGTCTCGGAAAAAAAAAAAAAGTCTATCTCAGGAACAGGACATTTTGAAGACCTCAGTGCTTAGAATCTTATCTTACCAGAAGGACTCCTTCCACCTGGATACGAGCAATCCATGTCCCAGGTGTGATGAAGAATGGGCCCGCAAGGCCATTTCCAGGGACTGTGACAAAGGCTGGCTCTTTACTCGGGGGAAAGGTGATTTTTCTGCTTTGCGAAACATCTATCAGAAATACAAGTAACATGTTAAGACATCTTTCTAGAAGCCAGTATTAACACTTTACACAATTTATCTTTCAATATTCAGTTTACAGATGGAAAAGCTTAAGGTAGCTTACTAAGCATGGACTCTGGTTATATTTATTTATCTTACTTCTTAAAATGATGTGTATGCATGTACATAAAATAGATGACGCTAGAGATGCAAGCTGGGAAGACACCCAGAGGCACACTCGCCACCATGTGGCCACAGCAGGCAAGTGAACAAGTGGGTGTGCCAGTATGATGAGCTAGTGTGGAAGAAGAAACAGAATGGTTTGTGCACTTCGAAAAGAGGAGGAACAGGAAACATGAGGCTGTTGAGAACAGCCTGCTGTGAATGGTCTGTGCTGCCACCTGAGGTCATGTCTGAGTCAGTGGTCCTGAAGGAGCAGGCATCTTTATTGATGTCTGTGGCCCACCAAAGACCATGCACATGTCCCTGGTCTAGGCTGCCACCTGGGATCATGTTGACATCCAATGGCTATGCAGAGCTGGCCCAGACCCTCACCCTAGCAGCAAGGGAGAACTGGCCCTGAGGGCATAGGAGTGGGAGAGCCGGCCCTGCATCTCATCAGCTGTAGCACTCAGAGAGTGGGCCTCACCTAGGCAGCCCAGTGGAGCTTGCCCTGGTAGTGTGGGTGAGAGAAAGCTGGCCCAGGACCTAGCCAGGGCACTGCTAGAGAGCTGGAGCTAGAGGCATAGGTGCAAGAGAGCCAGTAGGCTGAGCATCTCAGCCACCACCCAAGCCCAGATCCAGGGCTTTGAGTCGGCCCATCCCAGCATCTACCTCATCTATGAACTGCTGGAACACACAAAGGCTTGGTCCTGCAGGATCTCCATGACACACGGCAACAACAGGGTATCCTAGAGCAGGCCCAGTGAAGGATCTAGTATTGATATGATAGTGTAGCATAGCAGAAGCCAGAGGCCTCAAACCAGACCAATGACTCGCTGCGATGAACATTTGCAAGGAAAAATGTTGGCCAAAGGGTGTACTATGTGACATACTGTGACACCCCACAGCTTACTCAGAAAGATGTTTTGATTTGTTATTGTTTTTGTTTTTTGTTTTCTTTGTATATGTGGGGGGGCATTTGCAAGGGTGGAGGATGAATATGGAGGGAGATGAGAGGGACTGGGATGCATGATGTGGAATTCACAAAGAATCAATCAAAAAAAAAAAAAACCACAAAACCAAAACTCATTAAAATAACTGGTGAGACTGGATTACGAGTTATCGCTGCTCTAGAAGACAATATTCAGTTCCCAGAACCCACATATGACATTCCACAACAGCCTGTAACCCCAGCTCCAGGGAATCTGATGCTCTGTTTTGGATCTGTAGACACCCACACACTGGTGTACATATACAACACACACACACACACACACACACAATTAATAAGAAAATAAAACCAACAGGAAATTATTTAAAAATAGACATTGATAAGTTGTTAGCAGTCGCTAAATATTGGGGTTTCAGTTTTCAGGTTTATTAAATATTTAAGTATACTAATATCTATATTGTACATGTTGAGACAGGACCATGTAGTACTAGTTGGCCTGGAACTCACTATAAACCATGTGGTCTCAAACTGGTTATCCCTTGCCTTTTCACTCAGTGCTAAATGCTGCCACATATGGCCAATACTATGATCTTTAGGAATGGACCTTCCAGATGTATGTATTCCGTATATTGTATGGCTTGTTAACGTTCTTTATTTTTGTCTGTAGGAGATTGTCATTTTTTATTTTTATTCGTCAGAGTGCATTCACTTTGCAATTAGAAAATACCCCAGATTTCTGTTTATTTGTTTCCAGGAGGTACTACTTTTCCTTCCAACAAACAAACATCTGGTGCCTGGGTCCCAGGAGTCTTCTTAAGAGGAGATGTTTGCACCAAATCTTTGAATCACTCTCATTCTATAGACATTTACAAAGGCCCACTGAGTGCCAGGCGCAGGACTATTTGCGGCAAGGCAGCGCACAATCAAGTATGGCCTGGCTCCCTGGGACACTCCTAGATTTCCTATTCTCTGACCTGCATTGTAAAATTCTCTTCCAAAATGTTTTTTTCTTGAAACCATGAGCGAATTAAGAGCAATATGCCAACAACTCCCAAATAACACCAAAAGGTGGTGCCCACTTCCCCACGTGTGAGCTACATAGATCTGTTTTTA
The DNA here is from genome assembly GCA_902729485.2 of Mus minutoides. Classification (NCBI taxonomy): domain Eukaryota; kingdom Metazoa; phylum Chordata; class Mammalia; order Rodentia; family Muridae; genus Mus; species Mus minutoides. Next base: position 67,003 of record CACVCL010028790.1, on the reverse strand, counting down.
TCACTCAAGGATCCCCAGGGTTTCAGCATAGCCAACATTTGAGCATTGTTATGTGGATGGTAACTTAACAGCAAAAATAAAAGAAGCACAAAGTATGGAGAAAGCAATGGTAGAAAAGCCTGCAAGGAGGCTGTCCAATCAGATCTTCTTGTGGGCTTCATGTGGATGACAGACTAGATAACAACCAAAGGAATGTTCCATTCGTCCTTTCTCAACTGCAAGGAGGCAAAGCCAGGTTTAGAGGTCCATGCCCCGCCCATCCAGCATGGGAGGAGGAGCTACTCTGCGTGACATCCTGAGACTCTAGAAACAAAACCACAGCAACAGTAAGAAAAGAGGCTAGAGAGGCCGGCGCGGTGGTGCACGCCTTTAATCCCAGCACTCAGGAGGCAGAGGCAGGCAGATTTCTGAGTTCTAGGACAGCCTGGTCTACAAAGTGAGTTCAGGGCAGCCAGGGCTATACAGAGAAACCCTGTCTCGAAAAAAACAAAACAAAAAGAAGAAGAAGAAGAAGAAGAAGAAGAAGAAGAAGAAGAAGAAGAAGAAGAGGAGGAGGAGGAGGAGGAGGAGGAGGGGGAGGAAAGAGAAGAGAAGAGAAGAGAAGAGAAGAGAAGAGAAGAGAAGAGAAGAGAAGAGAAGAGAAGAGAAGAGAAGAGAAGAGAAGAGAAGAGAGGCTTGAGATGCACCTACCCGACTCTCCCTGCGATGAGTAAAGACTGATTCGGCCGGATACAGCTTCCGTTCCAGGACTGATGTATCTCAGAACGATGCAGAACAAGGAGAGGCTGGACTGCCTCACAGACAATCTCACTCTTACTTCATTCTGAAAAGTACCCCAAAATAACATGCAGTGTAGAGGAGAAAGGTGGGTACAACACACACACACACACACACACATACACACACACACACACACACACACACACACTCACATGAATGCATGGGTGCACACACACACAAATTCACATGCATACATGCTCAATAAGTCCCCAGTGAGGTGGAAATAAGCGGGGCTAAAGAGAAAACAAAGCCACTTACAATTCCTGTGGCAGTAGAATGCACCCCTCAGGAGCTGGGGTTCTCTTCCAGCATTTTTTGTAACCAGGAAGATAGATTGGAATATTGGATGGACTAGTTTCAGAGGGTCACAGCAACAGGGACAACCATGACTGGCAGGGAAAGCCCAAAGCAGAAGGTAGAGAAGAAAAGACAAGCATGTTGTTCAGGCCACCACTCAACAGAGGGGCCACTGAGCCCCACCTCACAGGCACGGCATCACATGGATGCAGACAGTAACAGTGGGGGAGCAAAGCTTAAGGACCCCAAAAGCATTTGTGACTCTAGATGCAACTAAATATGCCTATTTTGTCTTAGTTAGCTTTTGAAATAGAAGAGAGGCCTTGTGTGTCTCTAAGCTCTGGGATCACACACAATGCTCTGTAAGAATTGATAATGCAAGTAAATTATCATTTATTCAGATTTTATTTATCGCATGCTAATAAGCATTTCTCCTGCATGTATGTGCATCAAGATCAAAAGAGGGTGTGAGATCCCTTGGACTTTGAGTTAGAGATTCCTGTGAGCCACCATGTGGGTGGTAGGAACCAGACCAAGGTCCTCTGCAAGATCAACAAGAACTATTAACCTCCACACCATCTCACAGACACGAGGACAAGTTATTTTTATTCAGAACCACAAACCACGTGTCCAGCCCCAGCTATAGCCCAAAAGAGACTCGCCATGTGGGAATTCCTGTATTGGTTCACTCCATCCTCTCCCAGCTATCTTGGTTTCAACGGAAAGGACTACGTGTTACAAGAGACGCAGAGACAACCAAGGCTGACTTCCAGAGGACCACTACCTCTGACGTAGAAGCTGTGAGGGATGTCTGTGCAGGAATTCCCACCAGCCCTAAGAAGTTGATTGAATTCACTTCTCAATTTCAATATCAATTGGGAAATAAATGTGCAAGGATGAACTCAAAGAATGAAGCAAGCAGTCAGTCACAGGAGACCACAGGTCCTCTGACCCAAAGGCTTCCTCACAGGTCCTCTGACCCAAAGGCTTCCTCACAAGGACCATCATCCACAATGGGTTCCTTTGGGTCAACCAAATATTCTGTCAAACTTCAAATGTCTGTGAGAACACCTTCACTTGGCTCAGTGTCAGCCACTTCTCAGGACTTGATGGACTCCGCCATAATCTTATGACTAATGAAGATCTCCACCACAGAACAGGGTTGGGGGCCAACAGGACGAAAAGCTGGCAGAGAATGTGAGTTTGGTTCTCAGCATCAGAATGTGAGTTCTGTGGCTCACAACCTCCGGTAACTCCAGATCTGGAAGATCTCATACTCCCCTCTGCAGGTACCTACACTCTCCTGTGTCATACCTCCGCACATACACTCATGGTGCAGGCCTTTAATGCAAGCACGTAGGGAGCAGAGGCAGGTGGAACTCTATGAATTAAAGACCAGTCTGATCTGCATCGTGAGTACTAGGTTAGCCAGGGCTCCATAATATGACCCTGTCCCAGAAAGAAAAGGAAGAAACTGAATTGGTGTGGGGGAGGGGGGAAGAAAGAGAGAAATGCCTTATGGTCCTGTTTGGTAAAGGCAGTTTCATTGGGGAGAATTTGGCCAGGTAAAACCATCATTAGGGTGAATGGGGGGGGGGCTCCAAGAGAGCTGTGGACTGGCCCCAATCCTCTCTAATTCTATTAGTCCCCATCTACCGTGGTCATCAGCTCACTTCTCTCACATCTGCCTCAAGGCAGCTTAAGGCACCAGCCTCAAAGAGAAGTGCTGAGGATAAAAATTACTTAATGACTCTAAACTTTTGGCTATCAATACTACAAAGGCCCTATAGGTAGACAAATACTGTACACATCTCCTACTCTACTGTGAAGGCAAGATAGATGGGTGCAACATAGAGGGGCAGAGGGGAGGAGATAGAAAAGCCAAACAGCACCAAAGAGCATCTTTACTTTAGTCTCCACTCACAGAGGAACTCAGGATTTTAAAGCAGTGCCCCAAATCAGCAATGCCAGGCAGGGGAAGGTGATATGTGATGGGTGTTATGCATTTATGAGGCTGAGGCAGCAGGACTGAGGGCTTAGACTAACCTGACCTAGACTCTGTGGACCTCTGCTGGAGAAGGAGGATGCTGGCTATTTTAGAAGCCTTCAAGTCAACTTGGTTTTTGTTTTCCACAAATGCCATTAAAGAAAAAAAGGTTCTCTGTTTTTGTATAGTTTAATATCATTTAAGAAGTTTGCTTCTATCTGTGAAAAATCTCCAGAGACAAATATTATCTTTCTTCAGTTCCTTCATTTTCTGATTCAGTGGCCAAATTAAAGTAACTATGGTATCCAAGTACATATTTACTAATTAAAATCTTGCCCTATCTTAAATCCCAAGCCTAGCTTCCAAGCCAGCCCTGGCCAGTGCTCTATAGAAAATGAACACTAGAATAGGTCCTGGGGGCAGTGTAGCTTTTAGACCGTGAGAGTGCTATAGGTATATATATGAGCTATGGCCCTCTTACTATATACCTGTACCGAGGTCATTGGGGCATATCCTCTCCAGCTAAACTCAGGGAATACCAGGGGATCAAATCCAAACCGCAGGTCTCTTCCATTAGGTCCAGTGCCGTCTTCAACCTCATACTTCATGTGGTGCAAATCGGGGAAGTAGTAGTTGTTTTCAGGCCTTTGTCAATCACAAGTAAAGGGACATGAGTAGTTAGGTTCATGGGTAACCTGGTGTCTTTCCTAATAGATGCTGCTGAAGGAACACAGCCAACTCACTAAGCCTGCTAAATGAGAACAGAGGAAGGTTATCCCCTCTCTTGCTCTATAGGATTGCTTTTACTCTGGGAAATGCTGGCACAGGGCACACCCAACACCCACCCATCCCAAGCACTAAATTCAGGAAGTCACTTAGCTCAAGTCATGAGATCACCGACATACCCCTAGTGTGCTCTAAGGGCTGCCAACAATTAATAAAATCTAAGAGCTGCTCCCACCCTCAGTCTTCCCACACACCCACACATTTTGCAAACATCAGTAATTATGTGGCAGACACTGTTGCTGAGCATCGTGATATAATACTGTATATAGTAAACATATATATATATATATATATATATATATATATATATATATATATATATATATAAAACTTTTATTATATTATGTGTTTATTTGTGTGCATGTGTTTGTGTGCACATGTACATGGTTGAGCACTTATGGAGGTCAGAGGACAACTGGCTAGGGTTGGTTCTCTCTTCCCGCTGTGTAGGTTCTGAAGACTGAACTTGGGTGGTCAGGCTTGGCAACAGGTGCCTTTACTGTCTGAGTCATTTATAGGTTAATGGATGAGTTCCTTTGGCAAGTCCAATTGTGGCCATTATAAAGAAAGCTTTAAAACATCCAATGCTAAGCAGCTTCCATGCTCAAACTACTCAAGAGTCCTTCAAGCATATATATATATATATCCCCCGTGTGTGTGTGTGTGTGTGTGTGTGTGTGTGTGTGTGTGTGTAAAAAGGAATAACAATGGGTTTAAAGACATAAATATCCGTCAGTCAGCGGGGATAAAAGCCACGCCCCTGCAATGTGAGCACAGTGAAGAATGCTTGGATTCCAGCACAAGATTTACAAAGGTCCACAGGAGCATTTGTCTCCAGCGCCTCAGTGTTCACCAAGAATCCATTCTAAAGAGTTACTGCAAACATGTTAAAACACCAACAGTGTGAAAAACAGCATGATTGAGCCAAATCTATAAAGCAAACAAATTACAAAATATTTTGTAGGCATTAATATTTTGAGGACTTTTTAATGATATAAGAAATGCTTATGATGCGTATTGTTAAATAAATTGGTTTTAAAGTTTTTATAAAAGGCTAAGTTTTAATTGTAAATAAAATCAAACCAATAATATTTTAGGAGGTTTTCTTAGAGAGGAACAGTGCAGATTTTTCTTTGCCTTTTTATTTGTATGAGTTTATTGAAACTTCTAAGATGAATATTATGATAATAAAAATTAGAGAACATAGTCAACGCCTTCAAAACTTATAAGGAAATCTAAACAAGCTCAGATGCATGCCTGAGCTAATGTTTGGGAAGATTTGGTCCTAACGATGCAGGTCTGCCCATCTGGAAAGAGAGGCTGAGTCCCACATTGATGGTTTATCACACTGTAGTGTGGTTTTCACGCACTATCACACCACAGGCTGTATTCTCAGTATTTCCTGTGTACTAAAATGTGAAACGTCACTGTTTTCATCTGTTGGTGGGTAACTCAGTCCTGTTGAATTGTATTATTTTCTCCTGTGCTTCTCCATGTAGCTTTGGCTAGAATGCCCAGCCACAAGGGACAATAGAGAGACCAAGGGACAGTCCCAGCCAGCAACACTCACAACTACATCAGAGAATGCCTTAATTAATCTGCTGATGAAGCAGGAGCAGAAGGTGCTTGAGATTTTGAGAACTTTACATTTTTTGGAGTTTTTGGCATATGACTAAAAATCAAAGAGTTTAGATTTCAATTTCTCCTCCTTCCACGGAGGAAAAACTTACAGTTAGGTCATCACACCTAGAGTCACACGTCCTATATCCCTACCTGCCCCTGCCCCAGCCCTAGCTTCCTTCCCAGTTGCCTCTGTTTCAAGACTTTGCCTGCCCACCTTATTCTAACTCACCTGACATCTCTACTCCCTCACTGAGGACACAAGCAAGAACTGCTCCAGAAGGCTGGGCAAGTGTGGGACACCATGGAGAATGGAGCTGGCCCCTGTGTTTGGCCCCTCCTTGCTGTGGCTTGTAGAGAGGCTTCATTCTCCAGTGGGCATGCACTTTAAGCCTGTGGACTTTGGGATACAGGGGCTTTGTAGCTTATGCCACAGAACTGGTCTTTATGGACACTGTAATGTCCTACTCTAATTAGCTTGTGGTCACATGTTCAGATTCCAATTATACTGACTGCTTCATCTGCCTCCTTAGGATTGCTACAGATGGGAAAGGGGGGAGATGGCCTTGATATCATGAGTGTGTAAAGACACTTCTCAAAGACTCACCTCTGGCACTGTTTCCCCTCCACGTGCTCTCTGCACTGGCATACTCCCGAGGGCCCACTACACATGGTGGTGAGTGCTCCACCAATGTCACACTGACACCCTGAAAGTCAAGAAACAGTTGGGGTTACTACCAAACTGTCTCCCTGACAGATGTTTCCCTCTACAAGAGAAGACAGCTTTGATATTCTCAGTACTGTGTGGGCTGCTTTTTTCCTCTCCCAGACCCTGTATCAGGCAGAGATGACCCAAACGAAAATGGCCTGTCTCCTCAAAGTTCCACATCTAATTTCAAGATGTGTGACTACAGGCCAGCGGGTGGGTGCACTGTTCTCCAGTCAAGGTGCCAGTAGCCCCAGAGCTAGACATGGTTAAGTAGCCTGAGAAGAGAATCTATCAGCCAAGTGCTTTCCATGCTGTGGCAGGATTTTCCCTGTTCAATCACACAAAAATATTAGTTGGGCGCCACCTGTTGCAGGAAATATTAAGATGAAACCTCCAACTCTCCATGCTCCTGCTTGTCTCAGTCTGCAACTCCTCGGCAAGGCTAGACCGGCAGGCTTCCCATGCTCATGCTAGGGTCAACTCTCTCCAGCTAGCCCCCACCCCCACCCCAGCATCCTATCACTGTGTTCCAAGCTCTGGCTTGCTTGTCTCTGGAGCAGCTAGTTCCTTCTCTGCCATAAACCCCTGTGATCAGCAGTCTCACATTCCAGTAACCAAGTACACCAAAACTCTTGAAGCTTATAATTAACCAATCAGATTTATGTATCAATAAATTCTAAATTTACAAGATGCCAATACAATAATTTCAGAACCAATTGATAATGATAAAAGCTGCCCACCTAGATTGGACAAATTATCCCAATTATTCTAAACTTATGATATCATAACTATCTGTGGCTATCTAAAGCCACGCTGGGTCAGGTTCTTCTTCCTGTCTGTCCTCCTCCATCTTGGCCTTCTCCCTTCTCCCCCAGACAGTCTGCTCTGCAACTCTTAGCGCTGCCTTCTGCCTTCCTTTTTCCCTGTCCAATCACAAGCCTCCTGCTGCCCTAGTATTTTAGTGTGGTTGGACAGGGAAAATCCTGTCACACCACGCAGATGTGGAAAGAGTAGCAGTAGATGCCTGTAACTTCAGTGCTGACAGTGTAGAGGTAGGAGGATCCCTGGGACCTACTGATTGGGGATAGCCAAATTAGCAAGCCCCAGGTTTAGAAAAGACCCTGTCTCAAAAAATAAGTGGAAATCAACTGAAGGGGGTACCATACACAGAGGCACACATAGACATGAACATGAATACATACAAACACACACACAAGAGAGGGGGAGAGAGAGAGAGGGAGGGAGGGAGGGAGAGAGAGAGAGAGAGAGAGAGAGAGAGAACAGCATTGCTATAAGTAACTTTCATGAGGCGACCCATGTGGAAGTCAAGAGTAGCCTTGTAGACCACCCACTTCTGGAATTTCATGATTTAATACAAGCCTATATCTAAGTATCTGGCTTTTTAGTTAATATGAAATATAGCTTCAAGATGGCTAAGCCTCAGTGTTAGTCAATATTAGCACACAGCCTCCATCCCACATATGCAGTTTGTAAATGAACCAACCTTGTAGAAAAGAAGTGGAAACAGCACCACCTGAGGTTCACTGCAAGTGTCAACACAATATCTGGCCAAGTTCTCAAGACAGAATGTTCGAGCTCCATCCTTGAAAGTCAGCCACAGACAGTCAAGGCAGGAATTCTGGAAGCCTTTGTCCTTTAGCACTTAGCCCTGCCAAATGTATTTACCTTGACAGCCAAAGTAATTGCTCTTATCCAAATAGAAAAACCCATCTTCACAGGTGTCACAGGCGTCACCAGTTACATGGGCTTTGCAGCTACAGTCACCGTCCTCCTATAGAACAAGGAGCCAAACAGCAGCATTTGATACACAGGATTCACTAACCTTCAGGATTGGAAGTGGGTTCATCATACAACAGGAAGCAAGGGGGGTAGCCAGGACTGGAAAAAGTATGCCCATGGTCAGGACAGCTAGCTAAGGACTGGTACCCTGCTCCAGAAATCCCACAATCAACCACTGCAGCATCCCACAGTCATCACATGGAAAGATGCTCCATGTTACCTGCCCACACTCTCCAATTCCACTCAATGTTCCTGCTTCATGGCACTGGCACTCTGTGAAGATAAAAGAGGGGATCCATGATCCAGGGGCTGCACAAGAACAGTTCCCTGGCTCTAGGGACATGGCATGCCTACAACAAAGCTCACAGGACTTTCCTGTGGACTTGAGCAACATTCACCCTGCACTGCGGGGCCCAAATCAGGATTGCTTTCTGGGTTAGTAGACAGATCAATCAGTACAATCCGTCTAGAGTAATGGCTAGCTTATGGCTACTCCAGCACAGAGTTTATAAATGTTTCCGATGTCAAGGTCATTATTGATGTGCCTGAATAAAAATATACTCTTGCCCTAAAGGTGGTCATTTTACTTAGACCTTTTGTTATGTGTTTTTATTTGGTATACTGGCTTTAATAATTGTATAAGATGAAGATGTAGGTACATGTAATTGTTATATTATGTGCATTACAACGAAAATTTAGCCAGAAAGAGTGGTTTATAAAAACAAAGAGTTCAAAGGCCTTCTCAAATAACAAAATTCAAATGGAAGTAGTATAGATAAATCTTTGCCTGAAAATGGCAGTTCTGCCCTGGATGGAGGTGGGGGACACTAAAGCATTATACAGCATGTTGAACAGATCAAACTGGTCGGACACAGAGCTCTCTTAACATAGCCCACCAAATCAACTAAGCAGGGCTCACATGGGCTCACAGAGACTGAAGCAGTAAGCACAGGGCCTGCGTGGGTCTGCATCAGGTCCTCTGGGCATCTGTTATTGAGATTAGCTTGGTGTTTTTTTGTGGGACTCCTAATAGCAGGAGCAGGTATGTCTCTGACTCTTTTCTTCCTGTGGGTTGCCTTATCCAGCCTTGATATGAGGGCTTTTTTGCCTTGTCTTATTGTATCTTTTTTGTCCTGTTTGGCTGTTATCTCTTGGAGGCCTGTTCCTTATTAAAAAGGAAACAGGGAGGTGGGGAGGGGTAAATCTGGGGGAGGTTGAGGTGGTGGGGAGCTGGAAAAAGTGAAGGGGGAGAACTGGTTGGCATAAATTATCTGAGAGAACACTCTATTTTCAATAAAAAGAAAAAAGAAGAGCTGTCTTGTCAATGTTGGCACTGGGAAGGCAAAAAGAAAGAAGCAAGGATTCTAAAAGATGTGGCAGTATATGACACAGCTTACCTGAGCATCCACGGGGGTTTTCTTTGGCCAGATTCCAATATAATGGTTTGCAGACACTACATGTAGGACTTGCAACATGCTGCTTGCACTGACAATAACCCTTAAAATAAAAATCAAACTGATGTTTGGCATTTTGAAATCAAGACCTGTTTCAAACACGTGTTTTGAGCAAAGCTTTGTTAGCAAAATAAATTTTGATCATGAAAGATAAGCCAAGGGAGCCAATAAAGTCCAGAGTTACTTTAAAGAGTCTTTGAACTTTAAAAAAGGGGGAGGGATTATTCTGCAGCAGCTGGAAACCCCAAGGAACCCAGCAGACTGGACCTATCCACCTTCCACCGAGGAAGATCATCAGCTTGCCTGCCCCTCTCAAGACCCCACCGTCTGAAGGCCTCCAAGAAGATCTGCTGCAGCCAGGGCAACAGACCATCTGCTTCTCTAACCCTCTAAGACCCCACAGTCTGAAAGCCTCCCAGGAGAGGTCAGGGTCACAGGTCTCCCAGAAGGCCTGCAGTAACCCAGGGACACAGGAGGCAGGTTCCAGACAGAGACACCCAGGCCAGTTAACACCAGAGATAATCAGAGGTTGAGAGGCAAGCACAAGACCATAAGCAGCAGAAGCCAATTTACTTTGGCACCAGATTCCAGCAAACTCTGGATACCCCAACACAACTGAAAGCCAGGATGCTGACTTAAAATCCTATCTTATGAAGAAAATAGAGTCCTTTAAGGAGGATATAAATAACTCACTGAAAGAAATACAGGAAAACACAGGTAAACAGGTAAAAGCCCTTAAAGAGGAAACAAATAAATCCCTTAAAGAAATACAAGAAAACACGGTCAAACGGGTGAAGGAATTGAACAAAGCAGTTCAAGACCTAAAAATGGAAGTAGAAACAATAAAGAAAACACAAATGGAGGCAACCCTGGAAATGGAAAATAGGAAAGAGGTTATAAGCTACAGATGCAAGCATTAACAACAGAATACAAGAGATAGAAGAGAGAATCTTAGGTGTAGAAGATCCCTTAGAAGACATTGGCACAATAGTCAAAGAAAATACAAAACATAAAAAACTCCTAACCCAAAACATTCAGGAAATAAAGTATACAATGCTAAGAATAACATGAATGGAAAAGAGCAAAGATTCCCAGCTCAAAGGACCAGAAAACATATTCAACAAAATCATAGAAGAAAACGTCCCCAGCTTAAAAAAAAAAAAGAGAGAGATGGCCGTAAATGTACAAGAAGCCTCTAGAACACAAAATAGATTGAACCAGAAAATAATCACATAATAATCAAAACACTAAATGCATACATAGAATAAAGAAAGAATATTAAAAGCAGTAAGGAAAAAAGGTCAAATAACATATAAAGGTAGACCTATCAGAATTACACCAGAATTCTCAACAGAGATCCTAAAAGCCAGAAGAGCCTGGACAGAGGTCATGCAGACCCTAAAAGAACACAAATGCCAACTCAGGCTACTATACCCTGCAGAACTCTCAATCATCATAGATGGAGAAACCAAAATATTCCATAACAAAATCAAATTTAAACAATATCTATCTACCAATACAGCCCTACAGAGGATTCTAGAAGGAAAACTCCAACACAAGAAAGGTACCTACACCAAAGAAAAGCAAGAAATTAATCATCTCAGGACAAAACCAAATGAAAAAAAAAATCACATACACATAATGCCGCCTACAACAACAAACATAACAGAAACTAAGAGTTATCTGTCTTTAGTATATCTTAATACCAATAGATTTGATTCCTCAATAAAAAGATATAAGCTAACAGACTGGATATGCAAGCAGGATGCAGTATTTTGCTGCATACAAGAAACACACCTCAATTATATCAGACTTCTCACTAGAGACTATAAATGCCAGAAGATCCTGGGCAGATGTCATATAGACCCTAAGAGAACATAAATACCAGCCCAGGCTACTATACCCAGCAAAACTCTCAATTACCATAGACAGAGAAACCAAGATATTCCATGACAAAACCAAATTTATATAATATCTTTCTATAAATCAAGCCCTACAATGGACAATAGATGGAAAACACCAACACAAGAAGGAAAATTATACCCTAGAAAAAGCAAGAAAGTAATCTTTCAACAAACCCAAAAGAAGATAGCCACACACACATAATTCCACCTCTAACAACAAAAATGACAGGGAGTAACAATCACTTTTTCTTAATATCTCTTAACATCAATAGACTCAATTCCCCAATAAAATGACATAAACTAACAGACTGGATATGTAAACAGGACCCTAAAACATTTTGCTGCATACAGGAAATGCACCTCAGTGACAAAGACAGATACTACCTCATAGTAAAAGGTTGAAAAATAATTCTCCAAGCAAATGGTCCCAAGAAACAAGCTGGAGTAGCTTTTCTAATATCAAATAAAATAGACTTTCAACAAAAAGTTATCAAAAAGGATAAGGAAGGACACTTCATACTGGTCAAAGGAAAAATCTACCAACATGAACTCTCAATTCTGAACATCTAGGCTCCAAATGCAAGGGCACCCACATTTATAAAAGAAACTTTACTAAAGCTCAAAGCACACATCGCACCCTACACAATAATAGTGGGAGACTTTAACACCCCACTCTCAGCAATGGACAGATCACAAAAACAGAAATTAAACAGAGACACCGTAAAACTAACAGAAGTTATGAACCAAATGGATCTAACAGACATTTATAGAACATTTCATCCTAAAACAAAAGAATTACCTTCTCAGCACCTCATGGTACATTCTCCAAAATTGACCATATAATTGGTCACAAAACAGGCCTCAACAGATACAAGAAGATTGAAATAATCCCATGCACCCTATCAGATCACCATGGACTAAGGCTGGTCTTAAATTCCAACAAAAACAACGGAAAACACTGGAAGCTGAACAATGCTCTTCTCAATGATAAGTTAATCAAGGAAGAAAGAAAGAAAGAAATTAAAGATGTTTTAGAATTTAATGAAAATGAAGACACATCATACCAAAACTTATGAGATGCAATGAAAGTAGTGGTAAGAGGAAAACTCATAGCTCTACGTGCCTCCAAAAAGAAACTGGAGAGATCTTACACTAACATCTTAACAGCACACCTGAGAGCTTTCATATGTAAAAACAAAATACCCAGGATAGCAAAAACAATTCTTTTTTTTTTAAAGATTCATTCATTCATTCATTCATTCATTATGTATACAGCAGGCCAGAAAAAGGGCACCAGATCTGATTATAGGTGATTGTCAGCCATACCATGTGGTTGCTGGGGATTGAACTCAGAACCTCTGGAAGAGCAGCCAGTGCTCTTAACCTCTGAGCCATCTCTCCAGCCCTAGCAAAAACAATTCTTAATAATAAAAAACTTCTGGGGGAATCACCATTCCTGACCTCAAGCTATACTACAGAGCAATAGTGATGGAAACCGCATGGTATTGGTACAGGGACAGAGAGGTCGATCAATGGAATAGAATTTGAAGGCCCAGAAATAAAACCACTCACTTATGAACACTTGATCTTTGACAAAGAAGCCAAAAATACACAATGGAAAAAAAGACAGCATCGTGAATAAATGATGCTGGTCTACCTGGCAATTGGTATATAGAAAAATGAAAATAGATTTATATTTGTTATCTTGCAAAAAATTCAAGTCCAAGTGGATCAAGGATTGCAACATAAAACCAGATACACTGAGTCTAACAGAACAGAATATGGAAAAGAGCCTCCAACTCACTGGCACAGGGGTAGAAGGGATTCTAAATAGAATTCCAATGGCTCAGGCTCTAAGATGAAGAATTGATAAATGCGACCTCATGAAACTGGAAAGCTTCTGTAAGGCAAAGGACACTGTCAATAGGACAAATCAGCAACCTACAGATTGGGAAAAGATCTTCACTAACCCCACATCTAACAGAGTGCTAATATCCAAAATATATAAAGAACTCAAGAGGCTAACCTCCAAAAAACCAAACAACCCAATTAAAAAAAAAAAATAGAGTACAAAACTAAACAGAGAATTCACAACAGAGAAATCTCAAATGGCTGAGAAGCACTTAAAGAAATGTTCAACATCCTTAGTCATCAGGGAAATGCAAATCAAAACAACCCTGAGATTCTACACTACACCAGTCAGAATGGCTGGAGAGGATGTGGAGAAAGAAGAACACTCCTCCATTGCTGGTGGGATTGCAAACTGGTACAATCACTCTGGAAATCAATCTGGATGTTCCTCAGAAAATTTGAAATAGATCTACCTGAAGATTCAGCTATACTACTCTTGGACATATAACCAAAAGATGGCCCACCATGCCACAGGGGCACGTGCTCTACTATGTTCATGGAGGCCTAATCAGTGATAGCCAGAAGCTAGAAACAACCCAGATGCCCCACAACAGAAGAATGGATACAGAAAATGTGGTTCACTTACACAATGGAATATTACTCAGCTATTAAGAACGAGTACATTATGAGTTTTGCAGGCAAATGGATGGAACTAGAAAATATCATCCTGAGTGAGGTATCTCAGACCCCAAAAGACATGCATGGTATGTAGTCATTAATAAGTGGATATTAGCCAAAAGACTACAGAATATCCAGGATGCAATCCACAGAACTCAAGAAGGTTAACAAGCAGAAGGGCCCAAGTAAGGATGTTTCACTCCTACTTGGGAGGGGGAAGTAAACAAGCATAGAAGGAAGGGAGAGAGGGAGGGAGGGAGAGAGGGAAGGAAGGAGGGAGGGAAGGGGAGAGGGGGAAGGAGGGATCTAGTTGGGAGAGGGGAGGGGGAAGGAGGGATCTAGTTGGGAGAGGGGAGGGGGAAAGGAAAAGGGGAACATGATCAGGTATTGAGGGGAACAGGAGAGAAGCCCTGAGGGCCAGAAGAATGAGTGGAAACATGCAACCTAGGGTTGAGGAGTTGGGAGAACCCTCTAGAATATACCAGAGACCTAGGAGGTGAGAGACTCTCGGGACTCAAAGGGAGGGGCCTTAGATGAAATGCCTGACAGTGAGGAGAGGGAACTTGTAGAGTCCACCTCTAGTAGAAAGTCAAGGTGATAGAGTTGCCATCCCACAGTCAAAAACTCTGACCCCAAATTGTTCCTGTCTAAAAGAACTGCAGGGACAAAAATGGAGAGGAGACTGTGAAAAAAGCTGTCCAGTGACCGGCCCGACTTAGGATCCATCTCAAGGGGAGGCTCCAAGGCCTGACACTATTACTGATGCTGTGGTACAGTTACAGACAGGAGCCTAGCATGGCTGTCCTCTGAGAGGACCAACAAGCAGCTTACTGAGACAGAAACCGATACTTACACCCAACCAATGGACTGAAGTCAGGGACCCCCGTGGTTGCTTGCACGAGGCCCCAGACATGTATACAGCAGAGGACTGTCTAGCCTGGCCTCAGTGAGAGAAGACTCCCCCAGCCCTCAAGAGACTTGAGGCCCCAGGGAGTAGGGAGACCAGGTGGAGGAGTGGGAGGTCAGAAGGGTGGGGACTTCCTCTTGGAGGTAGGGGGAGGAGGAATGAGACAAGAAACTGTGAGGACAGTGACTGGATTGTAAAAAGAAACAAAAGTAATAGAAGGGGGATATTTTTTATTTGATGTATTTGAGTGTTTTACCTCCTTGTCTGTATGTATACCATATATATGCCTGGTGCCCAAGGAAGCCAGAACTAGGCACCTAATCCCCTAGAACTGGAGTGGGTGTTAGAAATTGAATTTGAGTCCTCTGTAAATAACCTCCAGGAAGAACTAACTCCAGGACTCTAGGATATAAGTTTAAATAAACCTTATTCTTTTGTTTAATAATAAAAAATACATATGCATCTTGAATTTAAAACCATGGTGAGGTTGCCCAATTTAAGAAAATTGTGTCTTATGTTAGTTTCAGGAAGTTTCCCAGGGTAGCCATGACCCCTACTTACCAAGCTGGAGTCAAGGGTCCCAGCTGGATGGCAAACACTGCTGGACCCTGTGTATGATTCAGAGACGTTACAAACATCTGGTGAGTCAGAGACGTTACAAACATCTGGCTGATGATTTAGATGCTTCAGATTTTTTTAATTTTCTTTTTTAAAAAGTGCACCTACATATATGCTTTTGATAGATGGGTGACAAAGGCCATGTGTACTGAAGTTCTTAGTGACAAAGGTGGTGTGCTTCCTGTCTTCACTGCAGAGGCGATAGCCGAGCACTTGCAATGTCTTGGGATTACACCGTTTGGTATTACACCGTTTGGTATTACACTGTTTGGTATTATACCATTTGAGCCTGCTTCTATGGCTAGCTTTCGCCATTGGACCACATCCACAACAGGATCGTATATCCTTACAAATTGTCCCTTTGCTTTTCCCCGTGTTTCCTCTTTGTAAGTTTGTCTCCATTCTCATGATGTCCTGCTCACACTAAGACATGCCAAGAGAACTTTATGGTACTTGATCTGCTCTGATTCATCTGTCACTCAGTAACTCTGCCCTGCCTAGGAACACAACTTCCTTTCTGTGTTTAATGCTTGCTAGCCTTTATTTTTAATATATATTTTAACTTGACTTTGAGAATTACATGCAATATATTTTGATCACATTCTCTCCCCTTCCTCAACTCCTCCCAGATCCTTTCCTACTTCCCTGCAAAACCTCCTTTCTTTTTTTNCCCCCCCCCCCCCCCCCGTGTTTCCTTTTTATAAGTTTGTCTCCGTTCTCATGATTCCTCCCAGCATGGACTTTGTCACTCTCCAGCTCCGGTATAGTTCTCACTACTCTGCCACATCACCCACAGGCCTGAGGACCACACAGAGACGTACAGGCCTTCTCAGGGCAAGCCCTGTTATTGCTGACTGCACTTTCTGCCCTGGCCTGGACAATTCTGATTAGGAAAATTCTGGAAAATTTAATCCTCCCTTCTACCTAGTCCCACCCAGCTCTGGATGCTTCACCCTCAGTGTCCCCAGGAACCAGGAGGGTTCCTACAAAAACCACATTTTTTTTTCCTGATGGAAAGTCTGGGTCAGTCTACAAACTGCCCAGCTCCGTAGCACAAGAGAACTCTGAAATCACCAGGCCAGAACTATTGGCAGATCTGGGGCTGCCACATCAAAGAGCTTGGGGAAATGCAGGTAGCTCGTTTCTGTGTTTGGAGAAGAGGCAGAGCACAGCCCTGGTCCCTCTCAGCCTACAGAAAAGATCTTATGCAGCCCACATCAGCACTGAAAGTCACTAGGGAGAGAGGCATGATGCCTTGGTGCATAGGGTTTGGGTGGGGTAGCAAACAATGCAAGGGCAAATTCGTGGGGTCACGTGACTACGCTGACGCAGAGGAACATGCGGAGGACTGAGAAATCCAGGTTGTTATGAACGGGTATTTACGTTGTTCTCATCAGGCACCGACTGTCTCTGGGGTGGAGCTATGATGCACATGTTTCTAGTAACACTGGCATAGGGAAGCCTGGACCAAATACTTAGGGTGGCGCGAGTCAATGTAGAGAAGACTCACCAGGCTTCTCCAAGAGGTCGGCTGCACCCACTCAGATGAGGACCAAGCCTCCAACATGCTGCCGGCTTCCTTACCTTGGCAGTAGGGAAAGTCATAAGCTCCTGAGAGACACCTGTCACACTGCCTCCCCGTTATTCCAGGCAGGCATTCACACTGACCAGTCCCTGGGTCACAGGGCACTGGATAGGATCCAATCGTCGAACACTGGCAAGCTGCGAGAAAGAGCTGATCAGACTCAGGCATGCGTTATAGAGGGTACATAGGGCAGGGTCCTGGAACCCTCAGCTAAGGCCAGAATGACACAAATTCAAGTTCCAGATTCACATCCTTGATTGAGCTAAGCCTCAGTTTGCCCTCCCGTACATGGGGCTGATTTTGGCTTCTACTCCATAAGGATTAAAACTTGACACGTAAGCAACACCCCTCACAGTCAGGACCTACAAGGACAATAGTTTTATGCTCAGCAAGACTGACTTCTGGAAAAGGGGGCTCTGCGGGTCTTGCTCGGGCTCAACAATGGCACTAAGAGGAGGAGGAAGAAAGGAAGAGACGCGAGTAAGTCACTTGAGGGTAGGTGCCAATGCTGCATCCCATTGGGATCAAACTATTCCAGTCCAGGTCAGCTTGTAAATGTCCTCAGTTTCCTGTTCTCTTCCTATTCATTTTCTCATAGAAAGAGTTACATAGGCTGGGCGGCGAGTGGGTGGGTGGGGATCCATCCCAGAATCCTTTGTCCTATCCCAACATAAATAAGTAAGCAGGCAGGGCCGAGGGGAGGGATGCTGGCCCCTCCCCTCCGTGCTCCCTTCACACTGGGTCAGGTTCCTGTGTCTCTGTATTATACACTCTCGCAGGTCCACAGCTGCTTGGTGTCATGCCTCTCTGTACTGTGCAGACCCTACTGCTGGGGGATGTAACCAGGGTGAATGGCCTGACTAACTTCTTACTGCCCAGAGTCTCCATCTTTACAAGATCTGGAAGGGACTGGAGAGTCAATCTCACTGAATCCCACAGTTACATGGCAAAGTTCAGAAGTTAAAAGGTATTCTTGAGTTACTAGATCAGTCTATGAAGCACAGAATTCCTCCCCACCTGCCGCCATAGGGTCACACTCAATTGGATCCAAACATCAGCTGTGATACTACATTCATCACTCATGCATGAGTGGCTTTCTTAGCCTCTTTACACCTCAGTTTGTCCTTCTGTAAACTGGAGTTGATAACAAATCTATCTCCGGAGTCACTAGAGAATTACCAGCCATGAAGCATGGGAAGCACCGAGCACAGAGGCGCCGCTCCATGTTTGCTCCTCCTGACATCTCTATTCCACTTTCCCTCTCCCGAAATGTGTCCCTTGGTCTATTCCACACTAGGTGAGTGGGCACAATGAGTTAGCATTTCTGACTGCCAAGTTTATGTTCAATGTTCTCAGTAAAAACTTAATTATATACATAATAAAAGAATAATCATGAATGCATGTGTGCATGTTTGTGGGGTGTGTATGCATGACAACCTCATTTACAGGGTCAACAAATTCCCACACTAGTTGGGACCCTAGAGAAAGAACCAGCCATAGGTAAAGTCCCCTGTCTTGGGATCTGAGAGACATGTGACTAAGCTTTAGGGCAAAGAGTCTTGAGGGGCCGAGACAGAAACCATGCTTTCTCTTTTCAATCTCAGGAAGGTCATGGCCAGAGCTACATGGGGACTCACTCTGAGGGGGCTTTGTAGTATGAATAAGAGTGCCTAGCATGTGTCTGTCCTGCTGTCACCATAGTCAGACTCTCACGGAGGGGGGTGGAACAAGGCTGCTTTCCCCATTAACAAATGACCTGGGAATCCAAAAGGGCATAGTGACAGCTTGAGAGAATGTGCTGCCTCCCGCCTCCTACCCATAGCCATCATTCCAGCAGACAGTGATCAGCGCTCTGCTGTGTGGAATGGTAGTATGGCTAGGTGTGTGTTGTGGGAAACTATAAAAACAAGCATCTCTGATCTCAAAGAGCGAAAATTCCAGACGGGGAGCTAAAGAATCAGAGATGCAGTGGCCAGAGTGCCCTCCCCACCCTCCCAAAGCTGTGTGTGAGAAACTTGTCTAATGCCACACTACCAGCTGTTGGGAGCCACCTGAACAAGGGCATGGATACTGTATGTCTCCACCAAGGCTCCTTGCTGGCCTTGTGGCCCCACCAAGTCTCTGTTTGTAGAGATTAAGTTTCTACCTTGGGTAGATTTTTAGAGAAATGTTCTTGGCCTCTGTGACTGTTGTTTTTGTGAGTCAGCTTGGCTAGGTTTTGGTGGCTACATGTTTGATCAAACACCAGTATCAACATAGCTACAAACATATGGTTTTTTTTTATATGAGATTAACATTCTGATCAATAGACTTGTTAGACAGAGTATACAGCACCCTGGGAGGCAGAGGGAGGGGAATTCCTTAAAGTTTCAGCTCAGTCTGAACTATACAGTAACTTCTGGACTAGCCTGATCTATCATAACACCCTCCATCACATAAAAATGTGGGCTTTAGGAAAATCAGATTCAGGGCTTAATAGTCAAAAGCATAACTATGTGAACTAAATCCCCCCCCCCATGTGTGTGTGTGTGTGTGTGTGTGTGTGTGTGTGTGTGTGTGTATGTGTGTGTGTGTGTGTATAGCCCCAGGCAGATTGCTGAGGGCCTGGCTTCCAACCTGGACTGGCAGAATTACAACACAAGTTGAATTCTTAGCCTCACAAAGTATCTATAGGAAAAAGAATCAAGGCCAGGATAGCATAATCATTGCTGTCAACCTGATGGGATGAGGAACCATGTGGGACACACCCCCTGGAACTCACGCCCTTCCTGTGGCCAGTGGTGATGCTGTTTCTCCCACAACCAGGATGCGTGGGTCCAGGAAGCAGACTCGGAGAAAGAATGCGCATGTGAGTGCCAAGGCAACAGGATACCGATTGTGCCCACTTTCTGAGCCGCTCAGGCTACGCCATGGTTCCCAGGCTTCCAGTCTAGCCTATGGATTTTAGACCTTCTAGTACCCACAATGTCCCAGCCAATTCCTTACAATAAATCTCTCGCCATGCCCACGTCTGGGGTTTCGAAGCCTGGCTGATTCAGGCTTCTTCTTTTCCTGCTTTAGGGGAATAAGTACAAAGAAAGCAAGCAGGAAAGCGTCAGGCAGCTGCCTGGAGCCCAGCATGCACAGACACTGGCCCTTAGGGCCACAGGGGCTGCTCCAGGCCACGCGGTCACACTCTGGAGGCAAAAGCGAAGGCTTGACCTCTAACACACGGCTGTTTTAGATGGCTCGTTCCATGCGCCACAATGTTTTCATTTCCCTCCAGCCACACGCCAAATTCCAAACCCCAGCCCCAGCCCTGGCAGCCCTTCCACGCTTTTGGAAACGCAGCCAAACTTTCAACCCAGCCTAATTCTCTTCTTTGTCTCCGTCTGGGTCCTTTGAGTTTCTGAAGTATTTGCTTCCCCCCCACCCCATCTACTCCATACTGTTTAGACCTAAAATAATTCTATTCCTAAGGTACAAAAAACTAACACAGACTAAGTCCCCCTTACTTGTGGTCTGGCTCACAAATGTCCCAGACACTTGCTTATATGTAATGAGACATCTTAGGGGTGGGATGTGAATTCCAACACAAATTTATATCGTGTACGAACACACACACACACACATACACACCTGCCTGAAGAGATTTCATACTTTTTTTTTTCTTTTTGAGGCAGGGTCTCACTACATAGTCCTGTCTGGCCTAAAATTCTTTATGTAGACCAGGTTAGTCTTGAACTCTTAGAGATCTACCTGCCTTTGCCTCCCAAATGTCTGGGTTAAAAGCATGTGGCCTCATGACCAAACCTTAAACAAAAATTTTAATATACATCTATTTTGATTGTGATCTGTCACATGAAATCTGATCTAGAAATGTCTTTGTTTCTGTATTTTGACTGAGATCAGTCACATGGAATCTGATGTAGAAATGTCTTCGTTTCTGGCCAACAAACTTCTGATTTAGGATCAGGGAGATGGCTCAGGGATAGCTTGCCACACAAGACTGGAGAGCAGAGTTCAGTTCTTCATGTAAAGGTGGAAGGATAGTTGTCTGCAAAGTTGTCCCCTGCCATTCACACACATGCCCTTGCATGCACAAATTCCCTTTGCATACTACCTACACACATCACACACAATAATGATAATAATTTTCAAAGTATATTTTAGAGTATTTTGAACTTTCACTTTAGATCTGCCAGACCTGTAAGAACAAAAGTTCAAGTGGCCAGGAAGCTTGGACACCATGCTGTTCTCTGTCTCCTAGCCCTAAGCACAGTCCTGGTCCACAGAGAATGCAAAGCAGATGTCTATGAAATAAATGTGAATAGCCCCAGAAATCCAAGGTGAGTGCTGACCTGGACATGTTCCTAACAGGTGTTATCTTGAACCTTATAACCTGGCCACCAGACGGGCACCACTGAGGCTGCTGCCCTCTCCACCTTCACAACACAACACAGTCAAGAAACAAATTAAAGTACACTGAGCCCCTTATTATAGAAGCGATGCTTTTATTGCCCAGGATTTGGGAGGTTTTCCTTCCTTGTAGGAAAATAGATTGGTACCTTTCCAGTCAAATCCACAATGCCAACAATAGGTCCCACGACACATATCACAATCCACTTCTCTGGAACTGGACATAAACCCTAGAATATTCTAAGCCTTCCCAAGCAACTACCTTAGATATTATTTAGGAAAAAAAAAGACCTATAAAATGAAGGGCCAGTTTGAGGCTGAGCTGCACAAGCTTGGCCCTAGGGGGTTCTCTGTGCCTAGACACATGCTTTTGTTTCACCCCTGGAGTGGCTGCCAGCTTTCCCAGGGGCGTCCCTTGAGCATCCCAGATGGGCGTCTTCTGGGGCATCCGTCACAGGTCAGTGCAGCCAAGGTTTAAGGACAGCTTCAGTGGCATGTGCCTTCAGCTCATGGTCAGAGCAAACCATTGTTTTCCACATCCCCTGTATCCTCTGTGGTGCCAGCACACCACACTACACCACACTACACCACACTACACCACACTACACCANCCAGCACACCACACTACACCACACTACACCACACTACACCAGCACACCACACTACACCACATTACACCACACTACACCAGCACACCACACTACACCAGCACACCACACTACACCAGCACACCACACTACACCACACTACACCAGCACACCACACTACACCAGATCAGGAAAAGGGGAGCTCAGACAGGAGGGGGAAAGGAAGGAGACCAAGAGAAAAATGAAGAGGATGGAGAAGAGAGACAGAAATGAGAGGAGGAAAAGTGAAGGGTAAGTGATTGATCCTTCCACCATCACCCAGGTAACCAACCAACCCAGAAAGTCACGGTCGCATGCTGAGCCGGAAGACAGAGTGTGCAACTGAATACAAGTGCACGAGTAAGCTTTGTGTGTCAGTCTCTTATTGGTGATTTGAGTCTATGAAATGAAATTACAGGGTAGCTGAGGGAATCAAAGTAAAAATAAAACAATATAGCCTTGTACTTTCAAAGTCTGGAGTCAATTAATTTAATGAAAAGCATAACTCCAAGTCCACAGTCTCAGGAACAACTTAAAAGAGTGGTTTTTGTTTTTGTTTTTTAATTCATTTTTTTTTTTACATCTTTAAAGCAATAAAAGGCAAAGCCATAAGGACCAACTTTAGCAAACATATCTGATGTAGCATTTAGGGCAATGTTAATTTGATTCTGAAACAATGGATTTAGTAATCCGCTCTCTAAAAGAAAAAGACCGTAAGAGCCTGTAAGATGGCTCAGTGGGTAAAAGCCCTTGCTATTCAAGCCTTATGGCCGAAGTTTAATCCCAGGAACCACATAAAAAGCCAGTGCAGTGGCTTAGCCAATAATGGAACCTGTCATGGAGCCTAGTGGCCTGAGTGTGATCCCTGGAACCCGCAGGGTGAAAGGAGAGAGCCAACTCCTATGACACAAACGTGTGTGTGTGTGTGTGTGTATACAAGTTAACAATAGATACAAATGTTATCTTTAAAGAGAAAAAATTCAAGTACAAGAGGACAGAAACTGGATGTCTGCAAACTCAAATTCTTTTAAAATGTTCCAAATTTTAGGTAACAAACTGCAGGGTAGACTGGATACCACCTCTGGAATAAACAGTCTGTTCCTATCCAAGTCTAACAACAGTTATTTAACGAGCATTGCAGGATTCCGGGAAGGTGGACCACGTGAGGACCCACTACTCCCACTGAGAGAAAATACAAGAATAAGACTGCAGCTTGAGTGCCAAGGTCTAAGCCACACCCCTCCGTCCTCACATTCTGAGCAGAACAGAGGAAGAAGCAGAGAAGAGGGGTCGGTGAGAGTACCAGTTACCTCCCATCTCTGTTATCCTCTCTCTCGGTGAGAGTACCAGTTACTTCCCATCTCTGTTATCCTCTCTCTCTCCACTTGGAACCACATCAGAGGTCAACAGGGCTGACAGCAAACATACACAGCAGCGACCAGTCTGCTAATGTTCCACTAGCCCTGCCACTCAAAGGCTCCAGGAAGCGACTCTTTAATACAGTTCCTCATGTCATGGTGACATAACATTATTTTTGTTGCTACTTACTACTGTNTCCCATCTCTGTTATCCTCTCTCTCTCCACTTGGAACCACATCAGAGGTCAACAGGGCTGACAGCAAACATACACAGCAGCGACCAGTCTGCTAATGTTCCACTAGCCCTGCCACTCAAAGGCTCCAGGAAGCGACTCTTTAATACAGTTCCTCATGTCATGGTGACATAACATTATTTTTGTTGCTACTTACTACTGTAATTTTGCTACTCTTATGAATCGAAATGTGAACATGTGTGTTTTCTGATGGTCATGGGCAACCCCTGTGAAAGGGTCATATTTCTCCCAGAGGGGTCACAACCCACAGCTTGAGAACCACCGCCTTGGAAGCAGCTGTCTAAACATACTGTGGTAGAAAAATAAACAAGATGACAAATTCATATCTATATCTTTATATCTTTATATATAATATATTATATATAATATATATTATTTATATATTAATAGGAGCTGCATAGAGAGGGAGGAGATGGTTTTACTACCAAATGCCTTGCTATTGCTGAAAGGATGGAGACTAAATGGGAATCCATGCACTCCTGAGGATTTATAGAAAAGGAATTGGGAAACTCTTTGTCTACCTCATACTCTGGAGTCCACACCTAAGACGCAATTAAGCGAGGAGAGTGGGGGACAGCCGGCTACAGAACACTTCTCCATCACAGACCCATTCTAACGCTTGGGAGAGGACCACGGGATGAAACAACCCCACCCTTCTCACTGCTCACACCAGACATTGCCAGCCTTGTATTTGGTTATGGCGAATGATGTGGCCAAAGGCCCAAGCCCCTTTGATTGGCTAACTCCAGTCATTTCCTTGTTTACCAGCCTGGGTTTTTTTTTGTTTTGTTTTGTTTTGTTTGTTTTTTTGTTTTTCGAGACAGGGTTTCTCTGTGTAGCTCTGGCTGTCCTGGAACTCACTTTGTAGACCAGGCTGGCCTCGAACTCAGAAATCTGCCTGCCTCTGCCTCTGCCTCTGCCTCCCGAGTGCTGGGCAGTTGAACATCTTACATTCTCAGCTATACCACGTGTAAGTCCCTGTAGGTTTGGACCCTGTTGGGCATCTGAACCGGAAGCCTTGCCTCCCACACCGGAAGCCTTGCCTCCCACACCGGAAGCCTTGCCTCCCACACCGGAAGCCTTGCCTCCCACACCCTGCCCTTTGCTCCTCACTTATTGAGGCTTAAAGCAACAAAGTAGGTAAACAAAGTAATCCGCACCTTGTGATCTAGAGCTTCATCGCCCAAAACTGGTACCGTGTACAGGGGCAAAGTTACCTAACTAATCCACACAGAATGTACTGGGTCAGGATTCAGATGGGCCGCCTGAGCTCCCATAGGAAATGTTCACGTGCTCACTTTTGAGAGTGCATCTCTGCTTCAGGTCAAGGTGGAGAGAAATACACGGTTGCCTTCCCCCTATTCCTATCTGCATAGTGGCCAGGTCACCCTGGAATAGGAAGGGACAGCAGAGACCTTCTGTGACTAAGAGAGATGAAGGCTGAGAATTGACAGCAAATGAGAGAGTGGCCCATGAGCAGAAGGGAGGAGAAGAGGAGGGGTCTGGAGCACGGCAGGCAGACATCTAAGGAAAGGATCACAGACTCTTAAAGTAACGCAGAGGAAGTGGGGGCAGCCGCAGCATAGAAGAACACCATGCTTGAGCAAGCCACTCCTCTGCACCAGAGGTTTGGCACATCAGTGCACATGTGGCCCTCAAACAATCGGGACTGCTCGAGTCTGTAAGGGATTGTCTTGACGGCCTTAACTGATGTGTAAAGACCCACCCTAAATGCGGGCTCTACCTTTCCATAGCCGCCTACATAGAAGGACATGAGAAAGGGGAAGCTTCATGGTTTTGCTGGTTTGGCCTTAGTTCTCTGCAAAGGTTATCTACCCAGTGGTTACTGACACTGGTCCCTTCACTGGTACTAGGACCTGCTTCTTCATGCTTCAGTGTGGACAAAGGGCCAGTGGTGCTCCAGGAATCCTCCAGGATTTCAGCAAAGATAGGGACTGCTGGAGCGTTCTGCCTGGTGGCACCCTGCTAGCCTTGCCCCCTCTCCTGTCCTAGCAGGGTCCTAAACTGTGACACCAATGACTCTTCAAAGCCAGGACTTGAACCCAAGGTGACAACTACACAGTCCAGATACTTGACTACCATAGAGGAGGGAGGACAGAGTGGGAAAAGGAGCGGTCTCAGTGGACAGTAAATGTTACTGTATATAAGGCTGGTTAAACTACAGGCTATGAGGTTCTGACAGAAGGGCTATCTGTGCTCCCTTGGGAGTTCAACCTGAGAAGTGGTGATCAGCATTTCTATAGGTCATCTTCTTACCTTGGCATATTGGAAATGAATAGGAGCCCGAGCGGCAGGAGTCACACTGGGGACCCTCAACCCCAGGGCGGCACAGGCACCTGCCACGATCATCACATATCTCTGGAAGAACACCTTCTAAGTTACAGTCACACCCTGCAAAGAAAGAGACTGTCAGAGAGACCACTGTGCCCAAATAGACTTCACGCTTCTCCCAGGTAATAGAGACTGTGAAAGATAACACTTAAGATAACACTGTAAAGGGAAACAAAATGGAGATTTGGAAAGGCATAAGTACTCTCTATAAACATCCCAGGGTGGAACTAGGTTTGTAAAATAATTACAACACCTACATCTATGAAAAGGCTTCTTTTTCTTACAGGCTAAACGCTAGAACTTTCATTTAACAGATTCCTATGTAATAGAATTTTAATTGAATGTATTTACATTTTCTCGTGTGTGTGTGTGTGTGTGTGTGTGTGTGTGTGTGTGTGTGTGTGCATTTACCAAATGCCTCCACCTTTCATGAGACAGAATCTCTCATTAGTCTAGAACTTCACCAAGTAGGCAGAACTCACAGGCAGGAAGCTCCACAGATCTGACTGTCCCTGCCTCCCCTCTCACTGAGGCTCAGACTATAGGCATCTAGCCGGTTACTTTTATATCAACCTGACAAGCTAGAGTCATTTGGGAAGAGAACCTTTCAGACTGGCCTGCATTCAGGCCTGTGGTGTATTTTCTTAATTACTGGTTGATGTAGGAGGGCCCAGCCTATGTGGGTGGTCCTGGGTTCTATAAGAAAGCAGACCTAGCAAGCAGGTAAGCAGCACCCCTCTGTGGCCTCCACATCAGCTTCTGCCTCCACTGCCTTTTCTCAGCCATGGACTGAATGGGTGAGGATAGATAAGAGATTCAGGAGTCACACTGGGGACCCTCAACCCCAGGGCGGCACAGCAGGCACCTGCCACGATCGTCACATATCTCTGGGAGAACACCTTCCAAGTTACTGTACCTGGATGTGTCAAATGAAAGAAACCCTGTCCTCCAGGTTGCTTATGGTCACAGTGTTTGATCACAGTGACGTGACGGAGACCCTAGCTAAGACGGGCCTGTGACAGGGTACCCAGGTTTTTGTGTGGATTATAGAGGTCCTTGAGCTTGGAAGAAGGCATTCACTGACATAGTCATCTCTTCAGCTCCTTCACACACACACACACACACACACATATATATGTGTGTGTGTGTGTGTGTGTGTGTGTGTATATGTATGTGTGTATATATATGTGTGTGTGTGTGTGTGTGTGTGTGTGTGTGTGTGTGTGTGTGTGTATATATATATATATATATATATATATATATATATATATATATATATATAATTTTTTTTTAAAGATGAGGAAGCAACATAAACCCAGTCTCAGAGTGTGCCAGCTTGGCTTTCCGGATTTTCATGGGATTGCTTTACACAATATCCCAGACAGGAAGCATTCAGGCCACAAGGCCTCTGCCAATACACATAATAATACATGCCCACCTCAGGACCTTTGCTCAGACCGCAGTATCCTCTGTCTGGAATGTCCTTCTGTGTATCCTGCCACAGCAGCTTTATCTTTCAATTGTCTGTGCACATGCACTCCTCAGGCCTCCAGGTCTTCCTGTCTGTGTAAACAGGCCCTCTGTCCTGTTCCTAAGTCTCCATCTTACCTGAGATTGTCTTTCAC
The DNA here is from genome assembly GCA_902729485.2 of Mus minutoides. Lineage (NCBI taxonomy): Eukaryota > Metazoa > Chordata > Mammalia > Rodentia > Muridae > Mus > Mus minutoides. The sequence goes on along the minus strand of CACVCL010028790.1, from coordinate 39,414 downwards.
ATTGCTTTAGAACTCTCTCACTGGGAGGTGACAGGAGACTGAGGTAGCCCACTGGCCTGTGGCCTCTGAGTCAAGGTTGCAACAGGCTTTGCACCTTTTGCTCTCACTCTATGGACATCTTGAAAACACCACAGAAAAACCCAGCCAGGCTACCTTCAGGATGAGGGTCACAGAGAGATGCCAGCTACCCACACAGACCCCCCAGCAAGCACATCAAAGCTACCAGCAGGCTGTGGACTTGAAGGAAAGACCTTTGGTTGTTAGACTACTAGGTTTGGAGTGATCTTTCATTACAGAGGAGTGAAGACCCTGTTGGTTTGGACCCTTTGCCACCGCCATGGGACCAGGTGCCATCAGGTACTTTTTCTCAAAAACAAGCTTTTTGTTTGACTCCATTGTGAAGGAATGAATAACAAAGCTAAACACAAGCCTCGTGAGGTAAGTATTCACTTTATAGTCAAGAAAAGGGCACATGGGGGTGCATTGGTACATTGGGATTCCTGTCTGCCCAGGTCCTCCTGCAGCCCACCTGCTGGGCAGGACTGGCTAGGTCTGGTCTTGGAGCCCTCTGATATCATTGCTAACCAGTCTGTGGTCATCAACAATGATTCGGGGGTGATCAAGGCTGGTTTTGCAGAAGACCAGATTGCTAAGTACTGTTTCCCACACTATGTCAGCTGGCCTAAACACATATGCGTTATGGCTGGAGCCCTGCAAGGGGCCCCTTTTATGGACCAACTATGGGTATCCAAAAAGGAATATAAAGAAGATGTTTCCCATGTGATTCATCACAAATTCCTTATAATGTCCAAGGAGGGTAGAGATGTTGGGAGAGAGGGGGAAAGGGGAGCCAGAGCCCTTGACACCTTTTGGTCTGAGTTACTGTTTTAGGCCTAGGGTCCCCTGCATACTGTGACCCCAGAGCAGGTGGTACAGTCCCACTGTGCTCAACATACACACAGAAACACAGAGAGAGTAACACTTAACTGCATGGATGGCAGCCCTAAGCTGGAACATAGGCATTGAGGAACTCAGCCATGAGTTGGTGTGGGTGACCCTCTCAGCAGGGCCACCCTGGGCTGCAGCTCCTCACTCCAGTCCTGAAGCTCCAAGACCAGACACTTATATGCCCCATTTGCTCTGACTAGTGGGTCTAGAGTCCCTGGATCCCTAGAATAGGTTAAAGGGAGGGGCAGCCAGGAGCTCCCACGGGGCCAGTGAGGCACACTGGTTTGTCTCATGCCACCTGGCCTATGTCTGAACATTTGCACACTTGGTCTTTCTGGGATATGTCTGAAAGTTTGCACACTCAGTCTTGCTAGGCTAAGTACTGACTAGGAAACATTCCTCCATCCCCAATGAGGGGATGTGGCCAATGGTCAGAGGTCAGATCCACAGGCAGCCACACCTCATGGTTCGCTCCATTCCCTTTCAGAGCACTACACAGATTTGCTGCCCCTCCTCTTTCTCTCAGTGCCCTGGACAGGAAGGGGTTAATAGTCTTTTCTATGCTGAGGTTGGTAAGCCACTCAGTCAGAAAAGGTAGGTACATCCTCACCTACCTCTTCAGTTCTGAACAGTAATTTAACACTGTTGTCTGAAAAAATTCTTTTTATAAATCATTTTAATACTAATTATGGACAAAGGAAAAGGAATGAGCACTCAGAAATGCTAACTTGCTGTAGGTCACAGGGCCAGGAAGACAGTATGTGTGCCCAAGTCTGCCTGATTTAAAAACAAACAAACAAATCATTTATTTTATTATACTAAAAATGCAAACTGAAAACAATTTTGAAAGCAAGTTTCAGGGTCTATTCTACATTAAGGTACATATTCAAATCAATTACATACAGCAAACATTTGCAATCCTGTAAGGAGCGGCAGTTGCTCCGGAATGGCAGTTGCTCTGGAATGGCAGTTGCTCGGGAAAACCCGGGCTCCCTCTTCAGGCCCTCCTCAAGCAGTAGCCCCTCCCGAAGGGAAAATATGCTAATGAGGCACTGCTTGTAGTACCAATGAAGGGAAAATATGCTAATGGCTGTGGCTTGTGGCACCAATGAACGGGCCACATGCAAATGAGGTGTGGCTTGGTGCACCAATCAGCAACCACTATGACACCCCTCCCCCTTCCCTGGGAGTGTATAAAAGCAGCAGCTCTGCTGCTGTTCTGGGTCCCGGGAATCAACAAGCAAGGCGCTCCTGAATAAAGCTGACTGAGAAGATCCCGGTGATGGCGTGACTTTCTTGCTGGTCGACGGAGGCAGGGAGGCGCGCCGCAAGTGGTGCCGAGAACCTGGGAACCGAAGATGATCTGAAGAAGATCTTCGTGGGATCTGAACTGAAGAACATCTTCGTGGGATCTGAACTGAAGAAGATCTTCGTGGGATCTGAACTGAAGAAGATCTTCGTGGGATCTGAACTGAAGAAGATTATCTTCATGGGATCAGAACTCATCAGCTACGGAGTGGTGGTACCGGTAAACTTCCCAGAATATTTTTAGAGAGGTTATGCTTCCCTAGACAGCAAAGGGGAGGCTAGAACATATTCTTAAATATTAAGGGGGAAGAAGAAAAGGGGATTTACCCCTCTCTCAAGGAATTGCAGCTTTCCAACCTCGACTCCTCTTCAGAAGAAGAGGTGGAAGAGGAGGCTGTTAAATATGAGAGGGAGCAATAGCAACTAGATGATAAAGGGTATCAGCTCAAAAGTAAAGCAAGAAAAGGTCAGAAGAAGATAAACCTCAGTAAAGTTCCCAGGTAAATGGGACAAGATAAAGTTCTCAGATGAGAGACAATAAGGTTCTCAGATAAGAGGCAATAAGGCTCTCGGGTAAGAGACAATAAGGTTCTCAAGTAAGAGACAATAAGGTTCCCAGTAAGGGACGAGGCAGAGTAAGTATAAAGTTCCCAGGTAAATGGGACAAGAGAAAGTTCTCGGGTAAGAGACAATAAAGAAAAGGAGTGCAGTTAGAAAAGGAGTAAATAACCATGGGCACTTCTCATTCGCACCCAATTTTTTTGGCTCTTCAGGAGCTGCTTATAGCAAAAATTTTAAAAATGAAACAATCCATCCTTGAGAGGTTCCTGAAGGAGTGTGATACCGTGGCCCCTTGGCTTGCAGTATCGGGGAGTCTTACTGTTCTCTGCTGGGACAAACTTGGCAGAGACCTAGATTTTGCCTGGAATCAGGGCACATTGAAAGCAGGTGTGAAACTAAAGTGGATGCTATGGTTTTTCTTAGGATTTTTGGAACCAGTAAATTTTTGCAATAGCCATCCACAGTCATGGAAAAGGAATGTTTTGTTTAATGTATCTTTGAAAGGTAGCTTTTGTGCTCCTATAAAAAGAGCCCATGTGGGATGCATAAGATGGTTTCTTTGGTATCAGGATGGAGTCCTGTGGCTTATTCCAATTATATGGGCATTCCCACAAGTAAAGCAGAACCTTCTTAACCTAGGTGGACAGCTCGATGCAGAGCTGAAAGAGAGTGGCTGTTCACCTGGACAGGATGTTAAGATTAATATCTATAGCTTTTTGAGATTATTTAGGAGCCAAAGTAGGAGCAAAACAGATAGTGCCACAAAAGGTAGAGTTTAGGAAGGATGATTTGAAAACTTTAAATGATTTCCAAAGATTATTAGGTGACATTAATTGGGTTCGATGTTACCTGAAGATTCCAAATTATGAATTAAAACCATTATAGCAATGGCCTTTCAGCAGCTGACAGGCACGCTGCCATAATTCCTATACATTCACAATATGTTAAATGGGAAGATGTGTTATCTGGGTCATGGCTAGGTCCAGACCCGGTCCTTTCACAGTCCCGGGAAGCGGTTTGTGTTTTTTCCTAGGGACAAAGAACCAATTTGGATACCGAGACACTGATACGAAGAGTGCCACCTCCCTTGGAAGACGCAGCAGGGAGTTGTCAGAGTATCTTCAAAAGAATTGGACTGCAGAGGCAGAACGACGGTTCCAGAAGCTCCTTATCCAGATTTCCATCCTGAATGGCACCAGAGTCGACCCTGTCACCTTGAGAGATGTCACCTCTTGGTTGTCCAATGCCTTTTCCTTTTCTAAAGAATGGGCTGGGATGCTACTTTGGGGTGTCCTGATGTTTGTGGGTTGTGTACTTTGTCTCTGGTTGTTATGTCGTACTTTGCCTCTGGTTGTTATGTTGTATGAGACACACTCAGGCCCAAGAGAAAGCTATTGTTATTCAAGCCCTGATGGCCATAGATGAGGGCATTTTGCCCGAGTTCTGGTTGGCCCCTCTTAAAAGTCTGTAATGATTTCCTAGCAGACTGGTTTGCCGATACTTCCCCGGTTTAGGGACAGACCTAATGACTCCCACTATACCACCTCAAAGGATGACGGAGTAAGGAAACTCAATTTTGCTGACAGAGTGTCACAATACAGTGCAGGGGATGTTCCATACAGGATAGATTCCTCGAGAGCATGTCAAATTGTATGGAGGTTTCATGCCATTCTGACCTATCCTCCCCTGATAAAAAGGCACAGAGATGGGTGTGCTATGTCTCATGATTGCACAAGGGATTTGACCTCTGTTTCTCCTCTGTACAGCCAAGTCTGCCAGCATCATGCTGGTGGCATCTCCTCCTACTCCAGATCTCTGCAGAGACAGACTGGTGGTCGGTCGTGTCTGATGGTAGCCCGATTTCCTATCAGTCACTTGTCAAAGGCTGCTCCCTCAGGCCCGGGTGTTCGCTGACCAGATTTGCAGGGCTTCATATTTAATTAATAAAGAGGGAGGATATGTAGGGAGCAGCAGTTGCTCCGGAATGGCAGTTGCTCAGGAATGGCAGTTGCTCTGGAATGGCAGTTGCTTAGGAACGGCAGTTGCTTAGGAATGACAGTTGCTCGGGAAAACCTGGGCTAACTCTTCAGGCCCTCCTCAGGCAGTAGCCCCTCCCGAAGGGAAAATATGCTAATGAGGCACTGCTTGTAGTACCAATGAAGGGAAAATATGCTAATGGCTGTGGCTTGTGGCACCAATGAACAGGCCACATGCAAATGAGGTGTGGCTTGGTGCACCAATCAGCAACCACTATGACACCCCTCCCCCTTCCCTGGGAGTGTATAAAAGCAGCAGCTCTGCTGCTGTTCTGGGTCCTGGGAATCTACTATCAAGGTGCTCCTGAATAAAGCTGACAGAGAAGATCCCGGTGGTGGCGTGTCTTTCTTGCTGGTCTACGGAGGCAGGGAGGTGCTGCACAATCCTATGTTATTTTAACATTTAAATCTATCCAGGCTGAGATTCAACTGAGTCCTTCTACTCACAAAAGGAGGACTCGTGTATATTGGAAAAATTCTCTGCAAGGGTTAAAACTAGGTAATGATCTTAAATTTTCTAGATTCTTCCTCTTCTCCTTTGCCCTAAACCCTTAACCTTTCAGATAAAGAGTGAAGGACAACAATGTTACAGTGTTTTCATGACCTCTTACTGTTCACGCTGAAATCGAACAGTTGTTTAATTTGACAAAAAGAGCTTTGGGAGTGGGGGTTTAGAACATGGAGTTGACTCTTTAGTGGCAGGCTCCGTTCCTTCAGACTCTACCAACTAAGGATTGCAATCATTCAGGAAGGAAGTGTGTCTGTAGTGAGTTTGTCCAGACTTCATTTTATTATTATTCCCTGAATCCCTTGCTCTCAGCCTTCCTAATACTGTGACCCTTTAATACTGTGACCCTTTAATACTGTGTTCGTAGTGATGTGGTGGCCCCAACCATAAAATAACTTATTTCATTGGTACTTCAAACTGTAATTCTTCTACGGTTATGAATTGTAAAATAAATATCTGTGCTTTCCAATGGTCTTAGGTGACCCCCATGAAAGGCTGCTCAACCCCCAAAGGGGTCTTGGACCCACAGGTGGAGAACAGCCATCCTAAATGATATAGTGCTAACAACTTAAATAGCATTTGTTTTATATATGTTTAGTAATGTGGTAACATGGAAGGATATGTATATGTTACAAGAATAATGTGTATTTTATATAAGGCATAAGCATCTGCAGATTTGGGTTGTCTAAGAGGGGGGAGTTGAAACTCGTTCCCTGCAGTCACAGAATAATGCCACTTTGGTACACAGATTATTTGGAGCTGAATGCACAAGACAACAGTTCCAGGAAGGATTGTCCTCTGCCCATTTACCTAAAGCAGGCCAGATCACTTCCCATGAGAAAGGTACCCCTCCTGTGTGGGGAGCGGGTGTGGCCGCATGGGCCAAAGATGGCGCCTTGGCTCTGTGCTAAAGCCCCGTAACCTCGCTTGTTTACCTCAGTCGCAATCATGCACACGTGTACCTCCTTTGAGAGGTTAGTGCAACATCTCGAGAGACCATTCTATCAGCCAGTCCTGCACGCTGCCTTGGATGTGTGCAGCTATGATTGGGTGGTGTGAGGTGACGTGAGTGAATGGAAGAGGATAAGTGTGAACAGTCCCAGAGAGTGAGAGAGAGATATGATTGATTGATGATGATGAACAGACTGAAGACTGAGAAGCTGGGGAAGCTGCAAGAAACCTCCTAATAAAGAGAAGCGGCTGCAGCTGCTCTAAACCTGCTTTTTGGAGTTAATGTCATTTATTCCAATCTCTGCTGGTCAGAGATTGGGCTTCGACATCCTGAACCAAGAAAAGAACATTCTCAAGGCCAGAGACTGGAAGTTGACTGAAACCAGTCTGCACAGACAAATCTGCAGAAGTAGCTCCCGGCTTCCTTTATTTCCTGTGTATTTCCTAACCACTGTCTCCCAGTTCCCTGCCCAGAACAGGCTCCCTGATCTTGTCAGCCTGCCACAATCTATTGCTCTTTGTATATGTTGTTCTCTGCAAGTTTGGGGATGTGACACTTTCATTGGCTCTCCTTCTTTCTGGAGATGGCTGTGCACACATGGAGTTAATCTGCCTGTGCTGGTTTAGCTCTGAGGTTTAGCCACAGGATCTAGGAGGACAGAACTAAGTCTTTCTTCCTCTGCAGATGCGACCAAATGCACATTCATGACAAGAGAAGCTTGGAGCTGAGACTAGACCAAGTACCACCCTGTTAGCTTCTTACTGGAGTCACATAGGTGACCATGGACACAGCTCTGCAGGCTGAGAAGGTCACATGAAGGGGAACATTTCACTGTGAGTCTTGGGGTTAAACTAGGCACTGGAGACTTTGAGGAGCTTGGAGTTTCCCTAGCATCCAAATTCAGGGAATCCCAATTATAACTAAAACAGAAAAAAGAAGGAGGAGGAGGAGGAGAAGGGGGGAGGAGGAGAAGGGGGGGAAGAGGAGAAGGGGGGAGGAGGAGGAAGAAGAGAGAAGGAAGAGGAGGAGGAAGACAATCCCCATCTCTTCCCTAGGTTGAAGTCATTTCCTCTCAGAAAAGACCCTTGAATCCTTATCTCCTATGAGAGTTTGGAGTTCAGAGCCTCATCCTTCTTTGTCTTGTTTTGGGAACCTGGGAAGCCATCAGTGTTCTGTCTTACTATTGCATTTATCATTTACGTGTAGAGGTCAGAGGTAGAGAGTCAGTTCTCCCCTTCTGCCAATGTGGGATCCAGATATCAAACTCAAGTCATGAGGCTTGGCAGCAAATGTCTTCACACACTGAGCCATCTCCAAGCCTCCCTTCTCACCCTTCCGAATACCCCCCCCCATGCTGGTGCCACTAGTGATCTTGTCAAACTTCCTACTTTTCAGATCAGTTCCCAGTGTTAAGTCCCTTGGCACAGATCCTCAGGACACAACCCAGAGTCCTTCATCCTTGTGACAGAGAAGAGCTTTTCAAATATTCCAAGCCAGCGCAAGTCACATGACCCGTCACACAAACTAGAAAAAGATGCACCCTGCTCAGAATGTTTTCTAGTTAGCTGCTGTGAGATTTATCATCATAAATACACAGATCAGCGGTATTTGCTAGTGGTGATAGTGCCCTTCCATGAGGCCTGGCTGTGTGCTGCATACTTGCATATTTGAATCCATCTGCTCAGATCTTTCTCTCATCCCCTCAGAGTCCCCATGTTCCCCAAACTTCTAGCCTCCACACAGTCAGCCCAGTGGCCTTCCTGCCATCCCCTTCCTACCTCTCTCCCCATGTGTCTTCTTCATCACTTCTCTGCTTAGCCCATTGTTCTTTACATGCCAATATTCATCTCAAATATCTTCCTCCCTGTCCTGGGGAAGCCAGACTTCCTACCCACCTATATCCACCTTTCCTGCCCCTTCCCTTCCTTTCTTCTTTCCTCCCAGTCACCCAGCCGCAGGATAGACCTTCTTGCTCTCTTAGTTCTGGGTTCTTCCTGCTCATGGATCTTCCTGCTCTTCTAACTGTGCCCCTGTCCACATCTCCGGTGGACTGGGAGCTCCGGGGAACAGGGACTGTGCAGTGGGCAGTGCTTCATCAAAGCCGAATGAGACTGTAACTCCCTCATACACATCATCCCTCCAGTTCTATTTTACCAGCAGAGCCCCAGGTGGAGCTTTCATTATCCATTTGTCTCTCTCCAAGCCACGGCTGCAAGGTCTCCAGCCCTTAGTGATAGCCCAGCCCAACTGCCAGGTAAAATGCCCAGCCTGGAGAGGGGTGTCCCCAGGAAAGCATACACACATCTGCTAGCCCCAGCCACTGAATTAAGCCTGACTTAGGACCTTGACAATAGCAAGCAGCTCTTCCTTACAAAATGGATGGGAAATTGTAAACCTTCTCATAATCTCTTTAAGGATTCTTCCCTAGTGATAAAACAGGTCTAGGCCCATCATCTGTACTCTAATGAGCTGCTCTATAGAGTCAGCCCAGATTGCCTTGATTTTCCTGATAAATTAGACACATGGGCTTTGGATGCTTTGGGCTTTCCCTCTTACTGTTCCTTGAACTTGGAGGACTAGAGGTATCTGCACACTTTTGATCCTTGAGCACCCATTCCAAGGAAATAATAGACCTCCCTTGATTGCTTCTAAAGGGATCCCTTAGACAAGTGTCTGTGACACATCTACCTCCTAGTGATAATGCTCAAGTAAATATAACATGTCTGCCCATCTAGAAAACCCTAATAATATCCAGTTGTGAGATAAAGAGAAGCCTAAGAAAAGTCAGATCTGCCTAGAGTGCCCTGACTGGAGTCTACTCTCCAGAGTCTGGAATCATTAGTAAGTGTAGTCATTCCTTAGTGCCAACAGGGCATCCCCTCACCCCTCATGGATTTAAAGTCTACATTGGGGATAGGGTATGTGACAAAGAGAAGACTCCAGGTTGACCCCGGGATGCTGTGGCTGTACACATAGAAGGGAAAAGCTGCCCTTTATTGAAACAGAAAGGCAACCAACTAACTATGGTCTGCATGAGTGGGAGCAGCCCAGGCGGGGACAACCCCAGACACTTGTGGAAGTGTTCTGTGTTCTGGTTGTTTCTTGTTTGCTCTGTGAAATAACAAGCAAATGTGTTGGATCAGGGAATGAGGACGGTGAAGAGAGCTTGGTGTAGAGGAGGGAGGCAGGAGAGCCATCCAGGAGTGTGAGCTTAAGGAATGTCACAGGACTGCCGGGTGGCACCAGGGGCTCACTCAGTCACTTACAACTGGCTTCCTGCCTTAGCAAAGACTTCTGTTCTACCTGTCTCCTCTGACCAAGTCAGGGAGCTGTGTGCCAGTGAGGAAAGTATTCTTTCATGCATTAGGCATGTAGGCTGGAGGATGATGGTTACACTTGACTGGGTGTGTGGAGGGTCTGTGGCATGATGTCCATAGCAGGGATCAGCAGGCACTTCCTTAAATATTTTGTATATTAACTAGAATGGAACTTAGAACAGAAACCTTGAGAACACACAAGAATGTTTAGATCTCCCATTGATAGCCCATTTACAATACTCTTGTTACTCAATTTTTTCTTCTCTTAGAGGAGGCTTGTGGTGACCTCAGAAAGGTGGGTAAATGAACTTAGAGAGAAGTTCAGATGTCTGCTATACAATGCCAGGGAAACCTTGGAATATGGCCTGGTAGAAAATAAGTGTTAGCACAGTTGTGTTTGAGAATTCAAAGTCTCAGTGATCCACTGTAGGTTGCTGGCTTATTAATTCATTTTAATTATGTATTTTTATGTTTATATGTCTGTATAAATCTGTGTACATGTGTGTGTGTACTGCATTGTGTATGTGCACTCCTGTTGCACGCATGCATACCCAGAAGTTAGAGATTCACAAAGGGTGTCTTTCTCAGTTGCTCTTTACCTTATTTTGAGACAAGGTCTCTTCCTGAACCTGGAGGCCAGCACCTTGGCTAGAGTGGCCTCCCAGCAAGCCCCTGGGTCCTCTCATCTCCATCTTCCGGCAGTGGGAGTATGAGCATGTGTTCCTGGGCCTGGAATCTTACATGGCTGCTAGGGTTCAACCTCAGCCCTCATGCCTATGCAGCACATACTTTACAGACTGATCTCAAGGCCAGCCCACTCTCTCTGGGGAGGACATCCAGCACCTGCCCCTCTGCGGTCACCTCTACTGATGCTTCTGTGGTCTCAGCCACCACCATATCCTCCTGGATGACCGTGGTAGCCTCCCACTGGGTCTCTTCTGCCCTTTCTCCCCTGCAATTCATTCTCAGCACAGTACCATAAGGAGCCTTACATGTAAGGTCTCTGTGCAGAACTCTATCTCATGCCAAATACTAATTTTTCACAGTAGCTGACAAAGGCTGCCATAAGGCCCCGCCACTTCCCTTCCTGGCCTTTCCTATCCATTCTGTCACACCTATGGGCTTTTTGCTTATTGGACGTCCTATCCTAAGGACTCTGCTCTTCCTCTTTGCATGACTGTTTCAGTTTGTAAACCTCGATTTCCCCAACCCTCTGACATGTTTTACCCTAAAGCACTCCGCCTGCAGCCCAGAGCCTGAGTTACTATATATCTGCAGAATTCCTGCCCAGATGCAGAACAGGGGCTTTGATGCTCACACACCTCAAACTACATGCCCTCCCCACTCCTCACATAGTGTCATGAGCACCAGGCATCAGGCCTGTGGTACCCTTGGGCAAGAAAGTCACTGTCCAGAAGTGGTGGGACATTTAAGGGGCAGGCAGGACATGGTTAAAAGAATTGAGGTCATTGGGATGTGCCCTCAAAGAAGAGATTGGACCCCACTGCTTCCTGTTTGTCTCCTAGCTGCCCTGAGGTGCCTTACCCACCATGCACTGGGCCCCACCATGCCCAAAGCAACAAGGGCCATTGAGTTCTGAGTCTCCATCTCTATCCCAGCAAACCCCATAGAAATAGAAACTCTCAGAATTCTGAGAATTTTGTGTGTGTGTGTGTGTGTGTGTGTACTAATAAGCTTTGAGAAGGCAGATTAGTGTTTTGATAATAACAGGGAAACTTGTGGAACAGATGATTATTCTGTAGGTGCTGCGCCAACTACTCTACCAACTCACTTCTCCTCCTAAACACACCTGCTGCTCTATGTCCAGGCACCCGTTTGTGGCTGCAGTGCTCCCCAGCCTGTAACAACTCACTTCTCCTCCTAAACACACCTGCTGCTCTATGTCCAGGCACCCGTTTGTGGCTGCAGTGCTCCCCAGCCTGTACCAACTCACTTACACACCTCCTAAACACACCTGCTGCTCTATGTCCAGGCACCCGTTTGTGGCTGCAGTGCTCCCCAGCCTGTACCAACTCACTTACACACCTCCTAAACACACCTGCTGCTCTATGTCCAGGCACCCATTTGTAGCTGCAGTGCTCCCCAGCCTGTAACAACTCACTTCTCCTCCTAGACACACCTGCCGCTCTATGTCCAGGGCATCTGTTTGTGGCTGCAGTGCTCCCCAGCCTTCTGCAGGCCAAACTGTGGAAGTAGCTTTCCCCAAGGTACTAAGGTCACTGCCTCCCTGGCTTCATCTAAGCCAAGCCTTGCTTCATCTCCTGATATCATCCAGGGGTGTGCAGCCCATAATAGGCCTGGCTAATATACCTGTGCCATGGCTCCCCCCAAGCCCTTCTCTCCTGTGCCCTGCTCCTCCCTGAGATTACTTCCCAGACAGAGAACTCACACTCAGTTCCTGTGGGTGGGACAGGGGGCCTGCATGACAGGCTACATTGAAAAGTTTTTGAGCAAACTAGTAATCTATAATCCAGACTCTATCCAATGTCCTTGAGTTGGGTAGTGCCCTTTCAAAAGATAAAGTACAATCAAGAATGGCAGGAGACACCTGAAAAAGCCCCACAGAACCCCAGAACTTCAACTGGACTTAGCAGTGTGCTCAGACACCCAGAATGGAACGTAAATATTTTCACTGACATTAAATCAAAACGGTGCTACTTGCCTTTTATATTGCCAGCAACCGGATCTTCTGGACTTGGAGTGTAGTTGGGAAAGACTGGAATTCCTACAAAGCAATTTATTTTAAAACACAAAGAAAGATTATGGAGGTAGTAACATGAACCACTGACCACACTGAGCAGGAAGAAGGCCCTCCCTCAGTGAAGTCCAGCGTGTAGCGACTGACTCAGGGAAGGGTCCTGGAGCTCTCTATAGCCGACATACCTCCTGCTTGAAGCCAGGCTGCTTTGTAGACTAGCAGACAGAGATGGTTGAAGTTTTATGCTTACAATCACTAAGTCACTCATAATAGTTATGTGCAAAGAGTAGCTAGCGATGCCTTACTGCTTGTTTTTTTTAATTAAAATTGAGAGTAGTTTTTTTTAAAAAAAAACATCGTTTTTTTTTTCTAAGTTTTTCTCCTGAATTTTTGCTTATTCCATTAAAAAAAGTGAAGTGCCTTTTTATTTTTTCCACTAAACTAGCATGGGCAATTTCTGCTCTGTTCCAATTCCATAGTCACAGTTGTGTCATTGGCTTAAGACATTGTTTCCAGTAAATGTATTTGATTATCCAAAGTAGTACCATCTCCACAGGGAAAATGGCTGCTACTTAAATCACTGCTCTAGAACATCAGGTTCGTACTGCAGCATAGAGCCCAGAACAGGTCCCAGGTCCCCATTCTTCCAAGACAGAATGTATCACACTTCTTCTGAGATAGACTATATATACATACCTATCTCATATACATATACATATACATATACATATACATATACATATACATATACATATACATATACACATGCCTCATGAAGATGTTAAAACGTTCACTCAGATCATTACAGTGGGGGTGGGGGGAGGAAATGAAGGCCCTGACAGCTTGCCCTTTGGTATACCAGAAAGAACGGGAAGTACTCCTTGTCCCCCAACCCCCCAAGTACGACATGCTAGGTCTGTTAAGCCATACTCATGGCTTGCTATCAGGATGAATTTCCTAGCATCTGAGACCTTTGACCTATTAAAATGGCAATGTCTGTGGTACAACACCAAGATAAACACAATTCTATAATATGTGTTACCAACTTAGGGAAATGCTTTCATGTAAATATAACCTACACCCTCGGAGCAGTACACACAGCTCATCACACTCACACAATCAACATGGGACTTACGGAGGCATCTGTGCTTTAATCTCTAGCCCCTCATACCCTCCATGCTCACCACTGTTCACACACAGAGGCTGCCTAGGGGGCAGATAGGAGGACTCTCTTCTACACTGGATACTTACTCAAGCAAAATGGGAAATTATAGTACCCATCTGCACACGTCTCACAGTAGTCTCCAGAGAAATTTGGCTTACAGTGACAGTGGCCTGAGCCCTGGTCACAGTCATCTGCACGTTCAGGGTCACAGCTGCAAGCTAAGAGGAAACACCAAAAAAAAAAAAAAAAAAAAAAAAAAGTTCTTCACTGTACTTCATAAAGCAGATTTCCCCCTACACTTCTTAGCAATGCTCATTGGCTCTCATGCATAGTAAGCACTCAATTATAGCTAAATACTATGAATATTATTAAGTCTTTGTGGACTTAGTACTGTACTGTTTTGATTTTAATTATGACCAAGTTGGAATTATTGGAGATCACAGAAACATGTCAAACCAGTAGAAAATGGAAGAAGCAATATTAATTGCAGATTTAATAGTGACCAACACAAAAGTGCTTGCCTAGATACATTTGATAGCATTTCACCTATATTTATGAAATAATATTTATTATCATTATCATTTACATACAAGCACTCTGGGGCTCAGAGAAAACATGGAGTTGCCCGAGTTGAGACAACTAGGGAGAAACAGAGCCAACACCAGGCAGGCAAGGAAACCAAGACTATCAGCTGGTCCCAAGCCTATGACACCCTCAGGGCGGAACACACAGCCTGTGATACTCACGAAATCAACATGGAACTTACGGATGCATCCGTGCAGTGCGTCCACCGGAACTCCATGGGGTCGGAAGTAACCTTTTGCACACTTTTCACAGTTCACACCCGCAGTGTTGTGCTATTGAAGAAGAAAAAAAAAACTTAGAAAGAAGAGTACCAGAGAAGTCCAAAGCTCTTTATTCTGTGATAATCCACCACAGAGATGATTCTGTCATATAAAATATCACAGGACCCAAAATGTGTCACAGGACGCTGAGTTCGCCTTGGCTCTGAAATCCTCACCACACACATGGGAAAGAGAAACAAGGAAAGGTTCAATAAATGAGCAGGCCTGGCTTTTCTCTCTCCCAACAAAAACTGCTTCAATAAACTTGACATCTGACTAAGATAAAAAAATACCCTTCCATGTTGTCTTAGTCAGGGTTTCTATTCCTGCACAAACACCATGACCAAGAAGCAAGTTGGGGAGGAAAGGGTTTATTCAGCTTACACTTCCATACAGCTGTTCATCACCATGGAAGTTAGGACTGGAACTCAAGCAGGTCAGGAGGCAGGAACTGATGCAGAGGTCATGGAGGGATGTTCTTTGCTGGCTTGCTTGCTCTGGATTGCTCAGCCTGCTCTCTTATAGAACTCAAGACTGCCAGCCCAGAGATGGTCCCACCCACAAGGGGCCTTTCCCCCTTGATCACTAATTGAGAAAATACCCCACAGCTAGATCTCATGGAGGTACTTCCCCAACTGAAGCTCCTTTCTCTGTGATAACTCCAGCTGTGTCAAGTTGACACAAAACTAGCCAGTACAATTGACCCCTTGTCAACTTGACACACAAACACATCACTAGTAAGCCTCAACCCTTAGTTCTTATCCCCAAGATCTAAATAACTTTAAAAGTCCCACAGTCTTTACATATTAAAAGTTCAATCCTTTTAAAATATCCAGTATCTTTTAAAATTCAAAGTACTTTAAAATTCAAAGTCTCTTAACTTCACTAAAAACTTCCTTCAAGAGGGAAAAATATCAGGGCACAGTCACAATCCAAAGCAAAAATCAATCTCCAATCATCCAATGGTTCAATGTCTGGGATCCAATTCATGATCTTCTGGGCTCCTCCAAGGGCTTGGGTCACTTCTCCAGCCATGCCCATTGTAGCACACAACTTGTCTTCTAGCCTCCAGCTGCCTGTACTCCGCTGCTGCCGCTGTTCTTGGTGGTCATCTCATGGTACTGGCATCTCTTAAACGCTGCTGACTTCCACTGAAACTAGACTTCACCAACAGCCTCTCATAGGCTCTCTTCATGGTGCCAAGCCTCAACTCCTTTGCATGACTCCTTGCAACTGAGGCTACACCTTCACCAATGGCCTTCTATGGCCTCTCACAGTGCTTCTGTGGCCTCAGCTGCTCTGCATGACTCCTTCATGCCTCCAAAACCAGTGCCACCTAGGTAACTCTTACACATTACCAAGTCCAGTCACAGCACAAGGTACAACCATGGCTATCTCTGGAACACAGCCTCCTTGCGTTTTCAGAAACCATTTCCCAGAAGATGTCACCTCAATGATGCTGGTCTCTTCTTAATCACCACTAATTTCTTAGTTCCAGCTAACCAGCATCAATAGTCCCAGTAATGCAAAGGTTTTGCTTTAGTGGTTCTGTCTGGTATCTTGTTAATCACAGCTGATTCTTCAGCCCCAGCTAACCAGAACCACAGAATAATCAAACTCCAAAATAGCAATGGCCCTGAAAAGAGTCTTTGATTTTCCCTCTGAAATTTCACAAGCCAAGCCTCCATCTTTTGCACTGTTCTCAACATTATCTTCCAAGCTCCTACACAACATCTGACAAAGCTCTTAACACAGAATGGATCTTCTAGCCCAAAGTTCCAAAGTCCTCCACAGTCCTCCCCAAAACATGGTCAGGTTGTCACAGGAATACCCCACTATGCTGGTACCAATGTGTCTTAGTCAGGGTTTCTATTCCTGCACAAACATCATGACCAAGAAGCAAGTTGGGGAGGAAAGGGTTTATCCGGCTTAGACTTCCATACAGCTGTTCATCACCATGGAAGTCAGGACTGGAACTCAAGCAGGTCAGGAAGCAGGAGCTGATGCAGAGGCCATGGAGGGATGCTCTTTGCTGGCTTGCTTGATCAGCCTGCTCTCTTATAGAACCCAAGACTGCCAGCCCAGAGTTGGTCCCACCCACAAGGGGCCTTTCCCCATTGATCACTAATTGAGAAAACACCCCACAGCTACATCTCATGGAGCTACTTCCCCAACTGAAGCTCCTTTCTCTGTGATAACCCCAGCTGTGTCAAGTTGATACAAAACTAGCCAGTACACATGTCCTCATAGCTTCAGGCCAGCCCCTATAGCTTTGCTCAGAGGAACCAACGACAGGATAACCACCGCTCCCGATATAGCTCAAGAAAGAGACGGTGCATGCGAATTTAGAGTTTTTCTAATTTTGGAAGGAAGGCATATAGAGATTTCTGTTTGTAGTTATTCTGATTTTATCTGTGTTTTTGTTGTGAAACTATTCCTAAGGCATTCCTATTGTGTGAGTGGACAGTGGGCACGAGGCGCAGGTGCATGCGCATAGCTCAGTTCAGTATCAGGTGGCTTTTCCCGGTCCATGGCTAATTAACCCTTATAATTGCCACAAAATCAATTACCCAGCACACATCATCAGTTTCCAAGAAATACAAGCCAGAGTCTGTCTCCCTCCAACGTGGGAAAGCACTGACAGAGTACTGCGAATGAAAGGGTAAGCCAGAGCAAATCCAATGTGGTCACCACAGAGCCTGCACAGAAACACAGGGGAGAGCAAAGGCCTAGTCTGTGTTCTTTCCCTACAGGGCTTTATTAACCTCAGACCCTTGGTTTTTACCACTCCTGTCCTGTGGGCTAAAAACCTGAATCCACTTTAACACTGAGGTCACCTCTCCAGCTTAACATTCACATCCGAACCTTGTGGACAAATAAGGAGCAGCTGGAGCCCACCCAGTCATCCACCCAAATGCTGATTAGCCTTCCTCTCCACTGCTTGCTGTGAGGACCACTGGCTAACCTCAGCTTGCAATCCAATGGATTAGGTCATGAGAAGTGTTCTCTGTGGACAGCTTTGGCTCTCTACCGCAGTTCATGCTTAGCAATGAAGCACCAAGAGACCAGCAAGACGCTACAGATAGAACAACGATGGTTTTCTAGGACCTCCACAGTCTGAGGGCAGCTCATACCATTGAGTTTATGGACAACAGGGTCCTGGCTGGACCCATTACAGGCAAGTCAAGACACAAGAGTCAAGATGGCTTCTCAGGTTTACAGCAGAGGTCTGTAGGAAGCAGCCCTGCTGAGAGGATTGGGGGTTGAAGCTGTGCTCACACAGGCTTAACATCAGAGGACAGCCTCAGACTCCAGGTGAGGAGTACAATGGCATCCTCTCCAGCAGAAAGCAAATGCTTTAGCTCAACCCAGAGAAAGGGGGTGTGTGCACTGCATGGTACACATACAGGGGTTAGAGGACAGCCTTTCGGAGTTGGGTCTTCCCTTCTATTGTGGACTCCAGGGATTGAACTCAGGTCCTCAAACTTGAATTACAAGTGCCTTTATCCATTAGGTCAGCCTTTTTCACGTGGGTTTTACAGCTCCAATCCAAGTCCTCATGCCTGCACAGCAAACACTACAGTTGTGCCATCTCCCAGGCCCAGGGAGGCAGTCTATAGAGTGTTCACCTAGAAGCTAGGCTCTGCTCTGATTGTCTGCGATCTGCATTTCTTTACAGAGAGCTCTTCCAGTGTGTTTTGACTCCAACATTCTTCTGTATGTGGCATAAGATACACAGCTAATTTTTCCCCAAGAGAAGAACCAACTGTTCTAAAACAAGTTATAAAATGTCCATCTTTTTTTGTCATAACTGGCATGATATTTAAAATCAAATTGTAACATTCCCATGAAGTGGCTTGCGTTAATTGTGTTAGTTTCCGGCAGACTAATTCCTGTGCCAAATCCATTCCCAACTACAGATTGACAACAGTTTTTACCCCTCATAAGATGGGTCTCACCATATTTACTCATTTCTAATTATCTAATATTGTTTGTTCTCCACCAATAAGCTTAGAAACTGCCTCCATCTTCACAAAAGTCCGAAAATTGCACTGAAGTCATAGGCTGGCTTCAGGAAACTAAAATATTTATAATATCAAGTCTGAAAACACGCTATGCTCAGCACAGGTCATTTTATAAATTTCAATAAAGTGCTAGGACTTGGCTCCAGCCCCACAATCGACTCCTTCCACTGCCTCTCAGGGCTGGCTACATGTCCCTCCCACATTGAGGGCCATGTGCCCTGCTGGGTATGTGTGTTTTCTGTTGGCTTCCTTCTCAAGTCCTTTGGAATTGCTGGTCTTTTCAAACAACAGTCCTTCCTCATTTCATTTTATAATGGATTCTGGACCGAGAGTGCACTTTGTTTTTTAAATATCTTTTCTGTGTGTTGTAGGATTTGGGGTAGAACAGAATCATAGGTTCTGATTCTGGATTCGTCTCTTTGTTCTAAAAGCTGTACGTGTGAAACAGAGACAGTTCCGGAATAGGAGACCAACACTTTATCAACCTCGTCATGTATGTGAACAACTAGGGAGCAAGCTTAAGACTTAGAAAGCCATCTTCAGAAGGGAGGTTCAACTTCATTTTGGTTAACAAGAGATAGAATTGTTCTAAGCAGCATTCCAATAACCGTTAGTGCTATACTATCGCTCGCTCGCTATCAGTGTCACCACAAGGAACAAGTCAAGAAGCTGGCTCTGGCAAGCTGTTCTTGGAGCCTTGCCTTCCTCTTTCCTGCTCAGTATTGTTATGGAAATTTCTAGTGTCCTGGCAAACAGCCATACAAGCCCCACCTATAGTTTATTGCTCCTCCTCAGCACAAATCAACTTCCACTGAACACTGAAGCATACATAGATTTAATTACCTGGACTTTAACATATGCTTATGATTTCTGTTCTTTAGTTTCATAGTATTTGATATGTACAAAACTCTTAATACATTCACCAAGTTCAGACAGATACACACAAATAAGAAATTCAATTTCTGGGGGGTGATATCGAGGGGCCCCACCCTCTCAGAGGAGAAGGAGGGGGGTATGGGGAAGGGAGTCTAAGAGGGGGAGACCCTGGAGGGGGCAGTAATGAATAAATAGAAACTCGGGTTCTTATCTCAGTATAGAACAACACATGACCTCAGAATATTCTCACATCCCTTCACAGCCAGCCCCCCCACCATCACTTCCTAAGAGCCAATCACACGCTGATTTTTCTCTATGAATTCATCTGGTATTCCAGAATGCCATACCAACGGCTGCGAGGCGACACCAGCCTTTTGTACAGTCTGATTTCCATTGCCACATGCTTGTAAGATTCTCAGTGCTGTCACGCAGCATCCGTCCAAGGTCCCCTTTGCTCCTTAGTGTTCTCAAACAAGCAAGGTCTTGTCACCCTCATCTTACTACTGGTGGTCAAGGCTATTTCCACTTCGAGCTTTGTTCACATTATCTGCTCTAAATGATTGAAAACAAGCACTTCTAGTTCTTGTAGATAAACTGAGAGTGGGGTTTATCACAGTGTGGGAAGGGGCACGCCATGTTGCATTGCTATGGACAGTGGATGGTGTGCATAGTTGTTTGACGTCTCAAGCTTTTTAATAACTGCCATCTGGGTGAAAGGTGGAGATGCACCTCTGTGGTTTTGATTGTCATTTCCCTCCTGACTGAAGCAGTGCAGCCTTGGCCGGCAGCTCACTGGTTCTTCACATACTTACATTTGTAAGGGGCTGTTTCAGTGTTGTGCATAATCTGGTGTTACCTGTCTTTATTCATTGTTGTTACCAACCACTTGATAGACTTACATGTGTGAATGCTCCCTCCCTGTCTGCAGCTTGCCCACCTGATTGACTTACATGTGTAAATACTCTCTCCCTGTCTGCAGCTCACCCACTTGCCTTCTTCGGTGTCTTGGGTGAGCAGAAGTTTTGACTTTCAATGAGATCTGATTTCTTCATCCTTTGTGATTATAGCTTCCATGAGGATCGTTCCCTTAGCTTCTGAATCTCACATGGATTCTGGGTTTTTTTTTTCTAAACCATTTATAGCTCTAGCTTTAGGTAGGTCCGTGTTTAATAACAAACCAATTTTATATATTGAGGGGGAATTAAAGTTTAAGTTCCCCACATAAAATCCAGCTGTTTTAGGACCACTTATGAAAAGCCTTATACAAGTGGAAAATAAGAAGACCTTACAGTTGGCTTGCTTTTGTACTTTCAAGTTCACCCCTTCACATTAAGTGTGGGACTGGTTTGCCCACATGAATCTATTTGGAAATGGGCTTTAAGGCCAACACCCAGGTTGATGTCTACTTTAAGAGGTAACTCACCTGACAGTTGATGCAGACCCCTCCACCTGCATAGACACCTTTGCTGTTCAAGCTCGCCTGCTGGTGCTCCACATCTGGGTCATAGTAACAGTCCACAGCATGCCCGTGGCAATTGCAGGCTGGAACAAAGCACTCTTGGTCAAACTGCCGCACAACATTTAGTGAACTCCCAGACAGGATCTCTGCTTGTGGCCTACAATAAAGTCTATTCTGAAACACTGGGGACACTCTGTGGAAAATTACAGGGATTTTTTACACAAAGACTATTATGTAATATTATGTACTTTATAGCTCCTTCTGTTTAATAGTAAATGAATGGTTTCTCTTTTTAATATATAATTATAACAATGGTGACTCCAACGCCAGTCAGCCATGTACACGCACCACTGCCACTGCTGGTATTCCTACAAACTGTTGTCCAGCTCTTTATTTATCATGAAATATATTCGTGTGAACTGTTCTATTTATTCTGCTCTCTAAGGTAGGTGCCACTCTCCCCATACCACAGATAGGAAAACTGAGGTGGAGAGAGGTTACAAGATGATCCATAGCTACAAGTTCATAAACAAGAGAGCCAGAAGTCAGGCCTTTGATATTCTACACTCTCAGCCAATGGTCTAAACTTTTTTTTCCAACAGTAACAGTCTTTTAATCTAGGCAACAGCTGTACACTATACAGGTATTCATTACACTACTCATTCAACTTTTCATTTTTGAACATCCTTATAACAAACAAGAAAAAGGAGAAACAATTCAAAATTAAAACAAAGACAACCCAAATGTACTGTGCAAACCTTGATTAAATTTTAGTTCATGAAAAGCAACTAAAAAGACACCTTTGAAATGACAGAAAATGGCCTGGATGTTACATGATATTAAAGAAGTTGTTAATTCTCTTGGTTATGACAATACTATTTTGGTTATGTAGGATGATATCCTTAATCTTGGGAAATGATAGCCTAAGCCTTTAGGGATGATAGTCACAATGACTACAACATTCTTTGAACCAGTTCTGGGAGGAAGAAAGGACACATAATAAAAATTATACAATCTCTACCTATCTAGCAAACATATTAACAACTGTTAACTTACATGGTGTGTTTGTTTTGGAATGATCATTCTATTCTTTCAGTTTTTCTGTATGTTTACCTAAATCTGTAACAGAAAGTTTTAAAACACGTAAAAGCTAAAATAAGACCATATTAACATTCCCTGCCAGATGTGGCGCATATATATATATATGCACTTGATAAGACTGAGGCAGGAAGATGTCTTGAGTATGAGGCCAGACTGT
This sequence comes from Mus minutoides, assembly GCA_902729485.2. Lineage (NCBI taxonomy): Eukaryota > Metazoa > Chordata > Mammalia > Rodentia > Muridae > Mus > Mus minutoides. The sequence goes on along the minus strand of CACVCL010028790.1, from coordinate 17,437 downwards.
TAGAGCCCAGCTTGGGATAGAGCAAAAGCCTTATTTGAAGAAAAGAAAATGGCCTTGTTTATGACCTGCAATATTTTGAATACAAGAAAAATATATGGACACTAATAAGCTTGAAATATAAGATATATGATGTCTAAAATCTTTGGGGCAGAGTCTCTCTGTATAGCCTTAGATACCCAGTTTCAGGAACTTGCTGTGTAGATCAGGCTGGCCTCTACCTAAGTGCTGGGATCAAAGGCATATACCATTTTATCTAAAGTATTTATTTGCCAACCAAATTCTCCATATGAATTAAGTTTCTAAGGTTGTATTTCTAAAGATAAGACCTCTAATCTGCATAACTGAAGTGCATCTCAACATTTAAGAAGCCACAAATTGGTTTGTTAAACTTAAATCTCACACACTATTAAGGCAAGCTTATTCAAGTAGAAGTGAAAGATTTTATAATTACAAAAAAAATGAAAAATTTTCTCCTCAATGGGGACTTAACTTTTCCTAAGAAAGTAATTCCAGAAGGAAGCCTTAATAACATTTTTATAATGATAAAACCAAATGCCTAGTGGATGGTGATACCCACTGTTATGTTGTAGGTGCAAAAGGAAATCAGCAAGTTTGAATGCTAAACAACTACCCAGCAGCCTCTGAGCCACTAGACCAACTGTCTATCGTGAACACTGATAGTTGAAATGTAGACTAGCCTAGCAGCTCCAAATTCACAAACTAACGGCTCTCCATTAACCATTTTATTGTCCCACAAGAGAAGAAGTTTTATTTTCTACTTCACAAATACTTTCTACTTCTATCTAAATTGAAACTGGGGGACAAGGTGCTGTGTTTTGGTGGTGAGGAAGCGTCTGGATTTAATGTATAAAGACAAAACATGAATCCCCAGAGAAAGAGAGCAACCAAAACAACAGTAAAGGTAGAAAAGATCAAAGCCTAAGCAGCAAGCGCGGTTTGCATAGACGGATGATGTGGGCCGGGTCCTACTGAATAACAATAAGTAAATTTTTTAGTTTTAATTATCTGTCATATTAATAAATTCTGAGAATAAAGATAAAATTTCATAAAATTGAGCTTTCTATTAAAGATAATGACACTTCATAGCATTTCAGAAGGAAAAAAACCAAAAACATGCCAGGCTGCTGAGTATTATTTAAAGCCACAAATTTGTTTAATTTTAAAATGGTATAATCAAACTTTTTTTCCCACAAGATCTGGTAACTAAAGCTGAGTGCTTTAGCATGGAGGGTATCTGTCAACCAAGTTTTGTGTGCTTTCTAGAAAGAAGGAAAATTGCAAGAGGCATACAGAGTCCCAGAGGTAACCATGTGATTAGAAACCAATTAAGTTAAGCAGTTACTGAAGCTGCTCGCTCTCCTTTGGGCAAGACTGGATCACAAGTGAGACTGTGATACAGAAATGAAGATGCTTTTATGCAAAAGGGCCAAGGTTGCTTCAAAGAGAGTATCTTTTAAATGAGGTTTATATGGTAGAATGTACACAGAAATGCTTTATGAGTGTACATAGAAGATTGATGGTCCACTAGTTTGGAAACATCAAAATGCTTTTAGACATATAACTTGTTTTCGTGGTTAACCTTAGGATTCACATTAAAATGAGGGACAGATAGAGGCAAGAGTATGGAAGACAATCACCAAGCCCTACTGCACTTTAAGTAAGAAAATGCATTTAATGTACATGCACCATGCAGAACTATAAAAATCCTCAACGCCAATTCTAGCATTGGTCTAAACTTTTCATTTCAGGGCTATGTATAAATGGTGAAAAAATAGAGATTAGATTAATATCTAATTACAGATAAGTAACAATACATTTTTACATTTAGCTGACTATATATCCTATGAAGATGGGCGTGTGTGTTTGTGACCTTGTATGTGTTTGTGACCTTGGTCCTAGGCACACAGTTGCCCTCAGCCAACATTGACTGTATTGACTTGAATTCCTATCAATGATACCAAATGCCACCAAGAGTGAAAGCAAAGAACTCACAGTGATTGGAGAAGAATGTCAAAAATATCTAACCATCAGTCAAAAAGATCAGGACATAAAATTAGCCTTGACTAGTTAAAGCATGCCTCGCACAGCCACTAAGCTATGTGATTAAAGTGTTAGTAACAGCTCAGTGATGTGGTCTGAACATGTATGTTTCTCAGAACTCAGTTATCTACGTGAAGATGTAAGGAGGGGCTTTCCTTCCTAAGTTGCTTTTGTTGGTGTTTGAGTCACAGTAACACAAGAAGTAACTAACACACATGACCTAGTGCTTGCTAGTCAAAACCACCACTGCCTAACCTTCTATACACTGTTAAAACTTTCTACCTCTGCTGTTAAAAATCACATTTTGTTATTCCTCGTTTGTCTGGTCTCTCTCCCCTTCTACATGATTTAATCCACGACAGTGTCCTACTATGAGTCAGCGTCCCACTATGTGTCAGGTTTAACCACCACTCTCCTCTCTTCTCATCTCAAGACAGCTGCAGCCCATCTGCTGCCACACCCTAAGAAACGGCCAGGATGGCTGCATGGCACTTACGACTTCTGGGTGTATGGCTCAAAGGCAGAGCATTTACCTAGTATACAGAAAGACCAACATGTTAAAACACTCAGCCCTAGCCAAATAGGAAAGTACCTCACACGTTATTAGCCAGTCTTTTCTCTTCTTATAACTGAATTCAGGATACTTTCCCCTTAGGCCTGATATTTTCCCTGTGTCCAGTTCCCTCTCATCAGTGATTACATTTTCTATAGCTGAGCTGCCTGCAGTCTACAGATATCAAGTACAGAGCCACAGAAATAAACAGTTTGTGTTTCAGACTGTGTGTCCTGTTGGCAGCACAGCAAAGGCGCAGCCTGTCTCTCCAAGTGCTTGGTGCCAGCCTAAGAGTCCTCTGGATTCCTGTTGGTGATGAGATCAGCTTGCAGAGTTAATGTGAATGATTCTTAGGTTCTTGTTCTTTATTAGGTTTACCTAATAAAGGCTCTCAAGTGCAAACATGGCAGTGCTGGCCAGTAATCACAATCTGTTATCATCACAATACTATTATTAGTTGCTGTTTATCTTTTACTGTGCCCAATCTATAAATTCAACATTCTTATAACCATGTGTTATAAGAACGATTATAAAACGACCAACATGTTAATGATTAAACCATAGGAAAGCACATAGCCCACCCCAGGGTCACCACTATCCCTGTTCTCAGCATCCACCGGAAGTCTGAAACACATAAGTAGGGTAAAGCAGGGATACCTTATAACAAACAGAACTGAGTCACTAAAGCTGACTCAATCCAGTTCTCATTGTGACCCGAGGGCACACTTGCCATCAGTCCTTAGGTAGAGAGGAGAGGGCTCCTCTCCTCTGAACACAGAACTCGTTGTCTTCACACCAGCACCCACCTTCACACTCATTGTGCTGCTCCTGACCAGCAGGTCGCCAGCGCCTCTGATTGTAACCTGCACAGCAGCGATCACACGTTTCCCCACAGGTATGGTGCTGGCATTCGCATCGGAACCTGAGCATAAAGGCAAAGCATATTTTGATAACTGAAAAGTGGTGGTGGTGTGGTGGTGTGAGTGGTGTGTGTAGTGTGGAAGTAGTGGTGACGGTGATGTGGTGTAGTGATGTGGTATGGTGGTATGGTGGTGTGGTAGTGGTGTGGTATGTGGTATGGTGATGGTGTGTGTAATGTTGTCATGGTGTGGTGTGGTGGTGTGATATGATGGTGTGGTGTGGTGGTATGGTGGTGTGGTATGGTATGGTGGTGGTGTGTGTAATGGTATCGTGGTATGGTGGTGTATGGTGTGGTGTGGTGGTATGGTATAGTGGTGTGGTATGGTGGTATGGTAGTGGTGTGGTATGGTGGTATGGTAGTGGTGTGGTATGGTATGGTGGTGGTTGTGTAATGGTGTCATGTTAAGGTGGTATGGTGGTGTGTGTAATGGTGTCATGGTATGGTGTGGTGGTATGGTGGTATGGTAGTGGTGTGGTATGATATGGTGGTGGCGTGGTGTAGTGGTGGTCATGGTATGGTGGTATGGTGGTGTGGTGGTGGTATAGCATCAAACTCAGAGCAATCCTCCTGCCTTAGCATCCTGAGTTTGAAAAGTAGTTTGATTTGGTTTGATTTAGATGTTTTTTTTTGTGGGAGATTGGTTCTCATTGATCCCAGATGGACCTTGAACTGACTGTGTAGCTGAGGAAGAACTTGAAGTTGTATTATCCTGCTTCTACCTCCCAAGTGCTGGGATTACAGGTGTATGCTCCATGCCTGGTTTATGGGGTCCTGAGCTTATGTGGTACTAGAGATCAAACCCAGAGATTTATGATTGTTCTATGTGTACTCTACTAGCTGAGCTACATCCCCAGAGCCAGTGTAAAATTTTTATTCGGATCAGTTGTTCCTGCTAGTCTAGCATGGTATGTTGGTGGTGTGTGTAATGGTGTCGTGGTATGGTGGTATGGTGGTGTGTGTAGTGGTATCATGGTGTGGTATAGTGGTGTGGTGAGGTGGTATGGTGGTATGAGATCAATCCCCAGCACCAAATCAACCCCAAAACCTCCATGATATATGACACCTACACAATTGTGGGGTCATCTGGAACACATTCTCTGAGCAAATACCAGAGCAAGGCAATTTGTATACATTCTGCCAGCCCCTTCCCCATTGTCTCCATTACCCAGGTGGTAGAATTAAGATGCACAGAGAGTAACATACTTGCCAAAGGTCAAGTGACCATAACAGAGCCAACCCTGAAGGGCCAGTTCTTTCTCCCCGACCACATTAGGTTACAATAACTGAACAACACCTGGCATGGTGGCTTACACCTATTATCACCCCACCAGGGAGGCTGAAGGATATACAGGACCCAGGCTAGCCTGGGTGACATAAAGAGCCTACCAGTAAACAATAGGTATAAATGAGTAAGAAATAAAAACAAGTGGGCAAGCGGGTACTAAGTTTCCCCGGGTGCATTGAGCGTCACTTCTTCATTGAAACCTGCAGTGATCCTGGAAAAAGAACTTCTAAGGTTTTGAACTCTCAGCCTATCCTCCAGCACAGAGTTGACAAGGAGACAACCAGAAAGCTCTCTGAGCACCAGGGTGCCCCAGCTTTATTGCAAGGCACATAGCTGAGATCACTTGTCAAGGCAAAGGTGTTAATAATTGCAATCTCATATCTATCTCAGCCTTTGCCATTGGAATGGAATGCCACACTCATCTGTGTTTGAAGGAAGACTCAAAACCATGTGGAACAGGCTGCTGGCTGGGCCTCTCCAGACCCCTACAACCTTTCTGTGAGAGGCAGCTGAAGGGTGGCATGACAGAAGAGTTATACTCCAAATAGAAGGTACTGTCCTTCTCCCTGCTCCACTGACTGCAAAGGTGCTGACATGGATTTAACTGGCATGACATGATGGCTGGAGACTGTTAACATAATTTCAAAGGGGTGACAGTCTTTCTCTAATCCCAAATTATTGAGACAAAGACTATATTCTTATATTAGGATTACAACACATAGCTGAGCAGTTATTAATCTATTCTAAACCTCTAATCCATTCTGACTACCTCCAAGAAAATAATCCCCATGATACTAGCATTTTAATATTTGTTTTAGCTCTCTCCACTTCAGATGCTTTTCCCATGGTGACTTCTTGGGTCCTGTCCTCTCCTCTCCTCTCCTCTCCTCTCCTCTCCTCTCCTCTCCTCTCCTCTCCTCTCCTCTCCTCTCTCTCTTTCTTTCCCTCCCTCCCTCTTCCCTGACTGGCAGAAGTCCAGCCCTATTCTCTCTTCTGCTCAGCCATTGGCTGATCAAGTTTATTGACAAGTCAGAGAACAAATGAGGATCTTTATTTACACAATCTTAAAACAGGAGATACTTGAAATAAACATTACAATGCCATGTCTGGATTGCAACTAGATATGGGAGCTGAGAAGTCAGCTTCTGAATTATAAAGTGCACAGTAACATCATGCCTATAGGAGACCACCTGGTCTTTCAGCAAGAGACGTAGTCTCAGCTCAGCACCAATGAAATACTTGTCATATGTTGGCCAGAAAGAATATTTAAGCAACATTGCTTGAGGAACATGAGGTCTAAAAACAATCAAAGGAAAGTTTTGAACACAGCACAGAAAGGAGCCTGGCTGACGGTGCTGACACGCCCAAGTCACTGTGGTACTATTCTCAGTCTAAAAGTGAGGTAGCATTTGGCCTTGCATCTACTTTAAAACTGTTTCAGACCTAGTCAAGAGAGATGCCTTTTCATGGATATCTCTATCTTATGTAGTCCTAAGAGCTACAATCATCTTTCTCTCAAACAACTGACTGTTTAGGCTCTGATTACAATAGCATATGAGCCTGAGCAGTCTCCTATTTATTTGACTAGAAAGTTCAGAATCAAAAGTGTAATCCTGTTGTTATCCGGGCTGTGAGGTCAGGATGGCAAACACTCCAGATTAAAACTGTTCTACCTACAACCAGTGTCACTGATTGTCCAACATGGCCTTCCTCCGTCAAGTCACTGGGCCACCTCAAACAGAGGACGGTTTCCTGTTCATACATGTATTTAGCATCAGATTACCACTGAACTCCTCTGTATCTGCAGAATTTAAATGAGATGGATTGCTATTTGACTAAGTCAATGCCTCTTTAATAGCAACCATGGGGGATTTTCTGTGGGGGAAGTGAGGGTAGGGAGAGCTCATGCTAAGCAAACCCTAACATGCATTTCCACCTTTGCTGCCAAGCCCATCTTGAGGTAGGAGCTGTCAAACATGGCAGAAAACTCAGATTAATTACATTCAAAACCAGGGGCTGGAGAAACGGCTCAGCACTGGCTGCTCTTCCAGAGAACCTGGGTTAAGTTCCTAGCATCCACACGGTGCCTCACAACCGTCTGTAACTCAGTCCTAAGGGATTCAATGCCCTCTTCTGGTCTCCTCAGACACTGGGCATATATGCAGGTAAAACATTCATGCACAAAAGAAAATTAAAAATAAAATAAAAACTAATGTTTTTAAAAATTAAAAAAATATACAAGCAAGATCAAACTGTAGCTAAAATTTGTTAGTAGCCACCCAGCATGGTTGGGGATTTGGTAGCAGCATTCCATATTACCTATAGGGTGCTATGATTGGTTAGTCATGTCTGCCATAGACCCGCTGGTAGTCTGTGGAAAAGGAAGAAAGAACATACATACATGGAATTCACATACTCAAACACATACACATCACCTTGTTGTAGATTCTGAAATATTCCTGTTGATGTCTAAAATGTAGAATGTGTAAATACCCATGGGAACAATTAGGGTTATTCACAGTGAGGTGAGGAGAGACCTGGCCACACTTACTGCTTTGCAGGGTTGTCAGCACTGCACACCTCTGCGTGGCCGTTGCAAACACACCGCCCACCAATACTGATGTCCTTTATGCTGTAATAGTACTGCAGGACAGAGAACAGAGCATCAGCTTTCATGTAATAATAATACTTCAGGACAGAGAACAGAGCATCAGCTTCCATGTAATAATACTGCAGGACAGAGAACAGAGCATCAGCTTCCATGTAATAATACTGCAGGACAGAGAACAGAGCATCAGCTTCCATGTAATAATACTGCAGGACAGAGAACAGAGCATCAGCTTCTATGTAATAATACTGCAGGACAGAGAACAGAGCATCAGCTTCCAGAGACCACAGCACAGATGTGCTCTTACCAACTTTTGACCCACAGAAGAGTGGGCTTGGCTTTTCCCTGTTCTATGCTCTTATGTCATTTCTCCTTGTGGACTTCAACACAAATGGGACCACATTTGCTTATACCTCATCTTACAAAATGAATGCATTCATTAATCAATCTTAGTTTTTTTTTAAAAATCTTCAGAATTTTTCCATTAAAATAGGCAAATGCTTTAAATGCATGGAGGAAAATTCCTGAAATGAGATGATGTGAGTGTCTTAAGTTTGTTTACACATTAAGCATACATATTTTGCCAAAGATGAATTTTGTGTTAGCAAACTGCCCCTCCAGAGTGTAGGGAAAGAGAAAATATTTTTTGAAAAATATTTGTATAGATCCAAATATCCAAAATATTGATCAGATTCACCTGTAGAAGGAGCCACCAGCTGTTGGCAGTTGTTGAAACCCTCTTAGTTCATGTTCAAAAGGCTAAAGTTCAAACTCCCAAAGACTAGCCAGAGTCGGCTACAGACCTAGCAATGGAGGCTTAGCTGCTAAATCAGACCACACACATACACACACACACACACACACACACACACACACACACACACACACACACACACACACACATTATTGTATCGGTAGTATGGTTAATCCACTCTAATCTCCCTGGTAGTGGCTGAGAGATTTCCTCACTGCCTGTCCAAATGCTCTGGATTCTCGAATGAAAGCCACACACACACACACACACACACACACACACACACACACACACACACACACACACACACACACACACACACACACACACAGAGCCTTATATTTAATATGCCTAAATCAGCTCAATGGTTGGGTCACTCCCAAACTTCCACATTGCTAACACCTCCCCTCCAGTACTCTTGAATTATTACATTTTTGTTACCCTAAAAACCCAGTTGGGGGTACAGCTTGGGGCCACTCTTCCCCAGCTCCTACATGAATATACACTCACTCTCTCTCCTACCTCTCTCAAACCTGCATCTCTTCCTTTCCTGGCAATGGTGATTCTTCCTTTCTTGCATGTGTTCCCTGCCTGGGAACCTAAAAGTCCTGCCTCTGTCTCCCCATCCAGCCACTGGCTACCAACAGGGACGCTCAGCGTCTTACACCCAGACATGTGATTTCCTGTGTAATTTTGGGAACTCAGTTACATAACACAAGCAATAAACCACAACACAACATAGCCAAGACACACACACACACAGCCGCATCATGACCAAGACACACATATGCATGCACACACGCACGCACTCACGGTCGAGACATTTCAGAGGCCCAGTTGCTCACTCTAATCTCTTTCAAAAGTCCCAAGGTTCTGAACTTTTCAGGACTCTGTGGGTTTTGGAGGAATGTGGGGTTGTGGAACAATCTTTCTCACTGGGCTGTGCTGCCTGTCAGAATACCTGTCAGCAAGTTAAGCCTCCGTAGTCATGGGGACAAGAGTCCCTGTACCTCTGTTGTACTGGAATATCATCCTTTTCAGAAGCCCTATTCAGTCAGTGCTGGGGCTCTATTCTTGTTCCCTAATTAAGTACTGATCTAAAGCCAAAGCCTCCCTGACTACACTTTATATAGCTCAAGGACATCACTTTACTTAATACCGGATCAAATCAGTGTTGCTAAGGAGTTGTGACCAGTTAACAGCATGGGGTGCTGCTGTCTGCCATGGAAGTTTTCTTCATGTGTGTTAAAGGCAGCAGCCCAGGAGAGCTTCCACAAAGGCATGCAGGATGGCTGGTGTTGCAATGCTCTGTTGGAGAAGCAGCTTGTGTCGGGTGGGGACAGGCTGGTATATGTAGCGCACACTATAAGGTGCTTGATGGAAAAGGCAGTAGTCACAAAAAATGTACTAGATAAATATAAGAGTGCAAATTACGGGCTAGGGCTGGGGCTTATCTCACATGAATGGGACCACGGAGTCATTCCGATATCTTCAACATGCTATTGTGTGCATGTATACACACACACACACACACACACACACACACACACGCACATCTTGCAACACTCACAAAGGTAATTGGAAGAGCAGAGGAACAATTGGAAGTGGTGAGCTGAGGCCTAGCAGTTTGGCAGAGTGCACAGCTCATCCTTGACCTCATCTTTGAACCTCTCTACCAGGGGTTCAGAGAGAACTAAGAGTATGGGAAATGCAGATGAGCCACCTCCAGATAAGAACTTTCTGGAAAATGCTCAAAACTGTAATAAATCTCTCCCAGACTGCCCACCTCCAACCTCTGCCTATTAACCAAAATGGCAAACTCTAGAAGGTACAGTGGGCACCTTCCAGTCAGCCTGCTAGGTAGACCTGTCCCTTTGCCCTTATGCTGACCCCTGCCAGCAGCAGCCATAGGCTTTCAGGCTCCCCAGCTTCCTGTTGGGTTGAGCCATTAGGCACTTGCAGGAGAAGAGCAAGCTCAGGGCACCTCTCCTGTCTGGCTCCCTCTGTCCCTAGAATCCATGGCACCATCCTAACTGAGGATGGGAGATGCTCTCATAGATCTCCCTCAGAGTACAGAGTACCAGTGTTCACTGTCACATGTTCTCCACTAGATCACGTTTCTCGGCCTCTTTTCCCAAGGAGGGGCTACACTAGGACCAGATCCTCTTGGTGGAAGTGACCTCAATAGCTTGGAGCACATGGGTTTCTTCTTTTTCTCTTTCCTCTGCTGCACTGATGCAGACAATCCAAAGGAGAATTCTCAGGAGAAACAAGGGGCCTGGTGCCCTGAGTGACCACACAGGCACAGTCTCAGCTGCTGAGGCACACTAGATGGTGACAACAACCCTTGATTTTTCTTAAGCCTCTGACATTTGGGGGCTGTCGATTACAACACGAGTTAGCCCACTCACACTAATACCAGACTCACTATAACCATATATTGGATATAACAGTGTTTCTTTTCTTTGAGATTGAACCCAGGTTTCTGCTACTGAGCTAGATTAACAGCAAAGTCGCCCAGGCTGGCCTCAGACAGACTCACTTTGTAGGCTAATCAGGCCTCGTGTTTTCAATCCTTCTGCATCCGCTTCTTTAGCTGCTGGGATTACAGGCCTACACCACCAGGCCTGGTTGATTTTTCTGCAAATAGCTAATATCTATTTTAGATAGGAACCACCCCTCTATCTAAGTATTTTCCGGCTGGGAAAGGTATTTGGAAGAATTTAATTTATTTGGCAAACAAAACAAGCAACAACATTAAGGTGCTTAGAACTCACCCGGCGAGTGACAGTGGGATCTCGCTCTGCCTTGGAAATAAGGTGCCCGAGGAGGGTGTTGGTTCTCAGGAACCGCAAGCGGATGTTTGTTGCCTTAGTAAACTCCCTCAGGGTGTCAGAGAAAGCAAAATTTTTTGCACCTGGACGACCATTTATCAAGGATACAACAATCTAAAAAAAAAAGAAAGAAAGAAAGAGAGAGAGAGAGAGAGAGAGAGAGAGAGAGAGAGAGAAGCAAGGCACACCAAAGGAAAGTCTTTTGCTCAAAATGTAGCAACAAAAACACTAAAAGTAACACATGCCCCCCCCCTCCAAAGCACCTGGTTCTCAAAGGAGCCCCTGGATGTGCTGAGGTCCTCTAGCACTGAGTTTGTAAGTCAGAAGAGTGTTGTTAGTTCTTGGTTCGACATTTAAACCTAGTCTCTGTGAAGACATTTCTTCCTTAAACCTCTGTTCTAGCAGGTGGCTATGGAGGGGAAACTATGAACTGTTGGAGAGCTACTGTTATGATGTCTATAAACATAGTGAAATGATTCTGTCTGGTCCCATCAAGGAAACAAGACTGACACAATCAACAGGGCAGTGGCCTCAACCTCCTAATGCTGCAGCTGCAGTGGCCTCAACCTCCCTACTGCTGCAGCCCTTTATACAATTCCTCATGCTGTGGCTACCCCAACCATACAGTTATCTCGTTGCTACTTCATAACTGTAATGTTGCTACTGTTAGGAAGCATAATGGAAGTATCTGATATGCAGCCCCTATGAAAGGGTCATTTGACCCTGGGGGTCGGGACCCACAGATTAAGAAACACTGTTCTAAATGCTGTTGAAAATGTGGACAAGAACAATGACCCAGGGTTTCATGTTTCCTTGGCTGATGAGTCCCCAGCCTTGATGCTTTGAAACATAAGCTGTTCACTGGCCAGACAGTATTGAATAGAGCTCTTTGAGTAAGATCTCACACTCCTAAGGAGAGTTGATTTGAAAGTCTATTTATATTCCTATATTCACCATTCCCATGGAGTTCTACCCTGACTGTCCCCCCTCTTCCACCTCCATGTCTGCTTACCGCTGCTGCCTGACACCCGCACAGCCCCCCCCCCCAATGTCTCTTTAGTCTCACTGGAATCTGCATGAAGAGATGGGAGGGACTCAACCCCACTTACCAGTGACCCACCCACCTTCTAAGTCTGTCACCAGAATTCTGAGATCTGTGGACCTTGGATCCCAAACTCTAACTTCCTGGGGAGAACCCAGGGTCCCAAACAGAACTTCCAACCCATTCTTGAGTCTTTTACAGCCTCCCAAAGCTGTTTACCTCGCCATTTTCCAGAGGCACGATGCGGGAATACTCCGTGACACAGAGCATCTGGTCGTCCTGGGTAATGGCCATGTTTGCTTCTTGCCCAAACTGTTCTACACAATCTCTTCTAGAATCTAGGAAGGAAGTAATTGAACATTATCACACATTGCTTTCTCCTAGGCCACTTCAGATGCCTGTGTTTCCTTAGGAGAGATGAAAAGAGAAGAACCAAGAACTCCTGTACTTCTACATGAAAGGACAAAGTTTTTAATTCATGAAAAAGAAATACCCGATATTTCTGTTCAAGTGCCCTTCAGGAACCGCAGTTGAAGATATGTTATTAACTCTTCATGTCTCAAGTAAGCAAAAATGCACTCACCTGGATTCACCATGTGGTTCTGAGACACAGAATTCAATAACAAAGATAACAGGTTCAAAATAAGTAACCTGAGGCCCAGGATTCCAAAGGATGGAGTTTGTTCCTGACTCCTCATAAAAGGAGACAATAAGTCACAGCCCACTTACAGGCACCTCCCACCAGTTGGAGCAAAATTATTATAAAAAGAGTTGCAACCTTCATTCTGCATGTATGCATGTGGGAGCCTTAGAATCAGCATATACGTGACTGAGAAATTGGGCTCTTTTGAGAACAACTTAGGAGGTCCAAGCCCTACCTAGTCACATGAGACACTTTTTTAGAAAACTAAATCCATAGTCTTAAACAGTTTCAGAGCACAAAAGACAAGATTACTTACGAGCAAAATACTGCCATGGTGAGTAGGTGCTTCCAAAGTCTACAGATCTTTCCAGGACCCAAAGATCAGGGCGGGGAGAGTTTGCAAATTTGATTAAGATATAAGCCACATGGAAGAGCTAAAAAGCAAGAGAGAGATACAGTTTGTCTGGACTGAGAGTATAGCTAAGTGGTAGAGAACTTGCCTAGCATGCAACAGGCCTTAGGTTCGATCCCCAGGACCACCAAAAGATAAGATTAAAGTCACTTTGTCCATGACTTTGACTGTTTCTCTCAGGCGTTGATTCCCAAGGCTACAGGATGCAGATCCTGTTTCTGCCTGCATGGTGGACCTCTTTGCCCAGGAGCAGTTTGTCCAGCTCTTTCTCAAAATCAACCATTTTCCCTTCTCCTCTAAGGACATGTGGGTCACTGGTCACACTGCTCCATCTTATCCAGATCTAATCCCTGAATGTCAGCCAGTCTGCACGGAGTCTATATATCAGGAACCTCCTGGCAAGCAGTAAGAATGTTGTGCGAAGTCCTTTGTGGAGCAAGAACAGCCCAGAGCTTCTCTAGAGAGTGCCAGAACCTGTGGCTTGAGGTATTGGAAAGATCAGAGCTGCAGCCTGAGACCTGGTAGTTAACATGTTGACTACCAGTTGAGCCAGCACCATTTGTTGAAAATGCTGTCTTTTTTCCACTGGATAGTCTTAGCTCCTTTGTCAAAGATCAAGTGACCATAGGTGTGTGGGTTCATTTCTAGGACTTCAATTCTATTCTATTGATCTACCTGTCTGTCACTGTACCAGTACCATGCAGTTTTTATCACAATTGCTCTGTAGTACAGCTTGAGGTCAGGCATAGTGATTCCCCCAGAAATTCTTTTATTGTTAAGAATAGTTTTTGCTATCCTGGGTTTTTTGTTATTCCAAATGAATTTGAGAATTGCTCTTTCTAACTCTATGAAGAATTGAGTTGGAATTTTGATGGGGATTGCATTGAATCTGTAGATTGCTTTAGGAAAGATGGACATTTTGACTATATTAATCCTGCCAATCCATGAGCTCAGGAGATCTTTCCATCTTCTGAGATCTTCTTCAATTTCCTTCTTCAAATACTTGAAATTCTTGTCATACAGATCTTTCACTTGTTTGATTAGAGTCACACCAAGATATTTTATATTATTTGTGCCTATTGTGAAGGGTGTTGTTTCCCTAATTTCACTCTCATCCCCTTTATCCTTTGAGTAGAGGAAGGCTACTGGTTGTTTGAGTTAATTTTATCTGACCACTTTGCTGAAGTTGTTTATCAGCTGTAGGAGTTCTCTGGTGGAATTTTGGGGGGTCATTTAAATATACTATCATATCATCTGCAAGTAGTGATATTTTGACTTCTTCCTTTCCAATTTGTATCCCTTTGTACATTTACACAATGGAATACTACTCAGCTATTAAAAACAATGACTTCATGAAATTTGAAGGCAAATTGATGGAACTTGAAAATATCATCCTGAGTGAGGTAACTCATTCACAAAAGAACACACACGGTATGTACTCACTGATAAGTGGATATTAGCCCAAAGCTCAGAATACCCAAGATACAATTCACAGACCACATGAAGCCCAAGACAAGGAATGCTTCTGTGCTTCTTAGAAGGGTGAACAAAATACTCACAGGAGTAAATATGGAGTCAAAGTGTGGAGCAGAGACTGAAGGAAAGGCCATACAGATACTGCCCCACCTGCGGATCCATCCCATATACAGCCACCAAACCCGGATGCTATTGTGGATGCCAGGAAGTGCTTGCTGATGGAAGCCTGAAATGGCTGTCTCCTGAGAGGCTCTGCCAGAGCCTGACAAATACAGAGGTGGATGCTGGCAGCCAACCATTGGACTGAGCTCAGGCTCTGGATGGAGGAATTGGAGAAGGGACTGAAGGAGCTGAGGGGGTTTGCAGCCCCATGGAGGGAGCAACAGTGTCAACTGGGCAGACCCTTTGAGTTCCCAGGGACTGGACCACCAACCAAAGAATACACATGGAAGGACCCATGGCACTGGTGACATATGTGGCAGAGGATGGCCTTGTTGGACATCAGTGGGAGGAGAGACCCTTGAACCTGAGGGTGTTCGATGTTCCCAGTGTAGGGGAATGCCAGGGTAAGGAGGCAGAAGTGGGTGCATGGGGGAGCACCCTCATAGAAGCAGAGGGAGGGGAGGATGGGATGGGGATTTCCAAAGGGGAGACCTGGAAAGAGGAAAACATTTGAAATGTAAATAAAGGAAGTGTCCAATAAAAAAGGAAAGAAAAGAAAAAAATGAGGTCCTTGGGGTTTATAGTCCTCCCAAAAGGACCAGTGTTCAGGGACACCCCAAAGGCTCTTGCCTGACTCTGAGGGACACCATTCCCTTATAGCATCTACCTTTCATGATAAGATACCCTTTTGCTATTTCTCTGAAGGAAGAGAGATTGTCCCAGCAGTAACTGACAGCCCTGAATCTCAGCCAGTCCTGCTCCCTTCAGCCTTGTGCTTCACAGTTTTGGAAATAATACTGACCTGGGTATGAGTAACCCCACTGTCTGCCATTGCTCAGGGGAGAGGCCCAGGTATGAGTGTAACCCCACTGTCTGCCATTGTAATACTGACCTGAGTATGAGTGTAACCCCACTATCTACCATCACTCAGGGGAGAGGCCTGCTTGATACAGAAACACCAGAATCACAAGGTGGTCTGAACACCATAAAGCAACAGCTAAAGATAGAAATAGAGGTTTCCAAAGGACATACACCATGATTGCAAGTGACAGGATTTATGGGAAATTCAAGAACTCCTGTTTGGAAAGCTGTAACAAATGTAGGTCTTTCTAGCTGCTTTCTAACTGTTTCAGTCCTGTCAAAAACCTCATTTAGGTATGAGAATAAGATAAATGACAAATGAAGTGTTTTGAATACAAGAATCTTTCTAAGCATGCTTTCTCTCTCCCAGCAAACTCTCACAGGGATCGTTGCTACAAAATAGTCAATAGATTATAATTAGTGACCACTGCCTTCTGAGCTTAGTGTCATCTGGCTCCAAGGTGATACTCCATTCTTCTGTAACATCCCAGTCAGAGCTATGGATGGCACTCAGGTGTCGGAAGCCATGGCTTCAAGCCCCAGTGCCACATAAGCCAGGAGGCAAGAGATCCAGAAGCTCAAGGTCATCCTCGGCTATGTGAAGTTTGAAGCCAGCCTGGGGTACATGAGACACACTGGGGAGTGGGAGGAGGAGAGAAACATCTCAGTTAGCAGATAGGGTACCCACTGGCTTGTTCTGTGATCCTATTACCTGGTTCAAATTTAACGAACTTACTAAGTCTATTCACCATCGATACCAAGCAGACAGGATATTCTGCTTTAAAAAGTGTCCTTTCTGTTTTTGTTTGGGGACCTGATTCTGAGGTTCCTTAATGCACATGTGCATGTGCTCTGGTAAGCTGCATTCAGTTCTCATTCCACTGGCCTGGTTTGGTGGATCTACCACCACCACAGTGGAAACCGGCTGCCCACTCTTGCCCAGTGTGCCAGCTCAGCAGCTAATGCCCTCTGCCGTAGGCACTTGTAAACGTTGTTGCCCAGTAGTGAGTGGTCTCTGGGTGCTCACAACCTGGCTTAGGCATGGTAAGCCAGCAGATGAGGTCTGCTTTGTCCTGACTGACCGTAGCATAAGCTCCTAGCTGGCTGCTTCTGTTAAGTAGCTTACTCTCTTAAGCTTGATCTCCTACCACTGAAAAGACTTCAAAGCACACACATCAGCCTTGAGACTCCCCTTGAGAGATAGAAACAGAAGACAGCAGGCAGAGAGGAGCGGGAGAATCGGGGAGTAAAGGGAATTGTCAAGTAAGTACTTGATGAGCAAAGATAAGGGGTGGGAGAGATGTGGCAAAAATTAAAGACTTGTAATCTCCTCTCAAATGCTTTTATAACAAGCTAAAGCTGCCTTGGCTCTACTTAAGGAGATCCATGATAGCCTTTTAAAATAATGCTTCGATAAAGCAGATAAGATACTTGAAAGGCCTTTAGACTTCAAAGGATTTCAAGGTGAGTGGATGAGATAAGGCAAGAAGCTGACTCTTGTCTCTCTCAAAGCCACTGAAACCACAGCTTGCCGCAGTCAGACACTTACTCAATTCAGAGCCTTCCAGAACCGAATATTTGCTATGAATGATTAGAATTTACTATGAACAGAATACTACATGGATATATGAATGAATGCATGTATTAGCCAATTAAAACAAAAGCCTCGTTTCTGCTGCTGGGTTCAGGAGGCAGTCGCTAACAGGCAAACAGATACAGAGTGGATCTCAAGAGCGTCATACTTGGGTACTTATTTAATGAGTAACTATATTGATTTAATAAGTGGATTTAATGAGTATATTGTTCCATAAAGAAGCATTTTTT